>PVJA010038959.1:17500-19439 GCA_004027025.1 Myocastor coypus | reverse complement strand
GTTCAGGCTGGCCTTGAGCTCACTTTTGTAGCCCAGGCTGGTCTCGAACTCACACTGATCCTTCTGCCTCAGCCTCCCAAGTGCTGGGATTACAGGCGTGCGCCACCACGCCCGGCTCCGGCTAGTTTTTTTATTATTTTTTTTATTTTATTTTAAGATTAGAGCAATGAATAAAACAAGTTCTCATATTCGCTATTACAGTTATTTAGCAATTAGGAATACTAGCTAAGGTCATGTCCCTTTTCAATTTTGCCTGAGGATTACCTTTACATTGATCATGGCTATCTTAAACCTTTTCCTAACACATCCTCCCCACAAATAATTTTTTGTCTTCCCAATATACCATCTGGTCTCGCCTTAATTCCTTCCTTATATAATTATCCTGGCTATGTGATGCTGAAATATCTCAATGCTGCAGGCCCTTCCTCTGACTGGATGGGGGCACACCCTTAAATTGTGCCTCCTTGAGCACCTTGGTGCCCAGCTCCCTGCAGGCAGTGCCAGGCACCAGGAGCGCCCTCAGTCATGCAGGTGAAAGTGCTGTATTCAGTCTTACACAGGACAGAGAAAATATGACCAAGCAGTTCACTGGCAGATCCTACAAGGAAGTGGGTCCACAGTAAGTAAGAAGTAAATCAATATTGAACTTTTGCTCTGTCTGGTTTAAATATTAAGGTGTCCTATGTTGAGAAACCAAAAATCCTAGAGGTTGAAGGGAAAAAAAGCTTAGCAGAGGATTATGTAATAATTGTACATAAATTGCTAGCTTTTAGTAACATTCTGAATTGCACAGCAGCTAATATATGTGAGGGTAGCCAAGTCCGTCACAGGGGCTCCGAGCAGTTGCAAGGGTCTTAAGCTCCTGGGAATCTGAAACTGTGCCAGGGTGTTCACCTTCCTAAAGCAGTCACACCCACGCTGGCGAAATACAGGGAAAAAAGAGAATAGATAAGAAAGGAAGAAAGGCGCATATAATAAACAAACTCTAGAATATAACCTTAAAAGAGTCTCCCTACATAAATGATGTATGAGACTGATAAAACTTCACTTTTGTATGTCAGAAAATAATTACATGAGGAAAAGCGTTTGTGAAAATTATTCAAATAAAGTATATGGAAGTTTCACATTGATGGCTGGTTCAGTAACCAGTTTGCAGAGTTAATGGAAAAGGGTCTTAATTTTTCACATTGTAAAACTCTCAGCTATGAGACTAGAGTGCCTGATGGATAAACACTGGCTAGTAAATAAAAATTTTCGGGAAAAACCACATCGATTAACTCGGTCCTGTAACTGCGATCCTCGATCCTCATCCAGGTCATCTCACCTGCCGCAGGTTTTCTCCTAGTACCTACTCAGGCCCATTCAAGCAAGTACTGCACAGTGTTTTCTGGATAACATGTTTATGGCCCGCTTTCAAAGTTCTCAAGTTTTAAAGGGACTCGGAACAGTAAATTTTATAATACTAGAGGGTAAAATATGAGGTTAGGTGGAACTAAGCATTTTAATGGTGAATCGTGTTTCATACCACTAGTGCTACTCAGAAGATTTGAAAATCATTCATCTTCACCCTTCAGCCTCGACATGGAAACAAGGTAGGGGTAACCTGCACAGAAGCTGCACTGAACGGACCAGAGCTTCAGGACAACATGGCCATGCTAGCGGACTGCTATTCTGTGAGAGACAGGCGCCAGCTGCTCACAAGAGACCCAGTACATGTCCTTGTGCCACATGGGGAGGAAGAGTCCACAGCCCTCTCACCTGTCTGGAGTTCGCCTCTTCCCGTTTTCGTTCACATCGAGAAGCAGCTCTGAGGAGTCAACAGGGGAGGTGGTGCTGGCATCCAGAAGCAGCTGTTCATGCTGGGCGAGGTACTGGGCAGGGTTCTGTTTGGCCAGCCTTGCGCAGTGGAGGAGCTCGCGCTGCAGGAGGGGCAAGTTGG
>PVJA010038959.1:0-12500 GCA_004027025.1 Myocastor coypus | reverse complement strand
TACTCTCCAGGCAATTTGAGAATTAGGAAACAATCATAAATATCTATTCAGACTGTTTTCATTCATTACATTCTATGCAGTCCTTCAGTTCTGACCCCCTCCTAATAACAAACAGTTATGACTTGGCAACAATCTGGTTTGAAATGCTTTCCAGCCCAGTGAACTGTGCAGTACCTTCAAAAATGGGATGACAAAAGGTCGCAGTGGGAAGTTAGTAGCTTCTTGGAGTTTGGAATGAAATTCTTCAATTGTCAAAGTAGAGTTCTGTGAAGAAAATATGTATTATACATTCAGTATTCTCTGGGTAAACAGTAAACATCCCAAAACTAATACATTACTAATCCTGGTACGACACCACATAACAACAAGAAGACACGTGCACAGGGAGCAGCATTTTCCATATAAAGAACATCTGAGTTGTAAAACAAGATCACATATTATGGTTTACTGGTCTCCATTTCTAAAATTTGCATATGACTCTCCAATGCCAGGGGCGCCCTGAGACAGCAATTGAGATTGGATGTGGTGGTAGCATGCGCCTATAATCCCAGTCCTTGGGAGGCTGAAACAGGAGGATCACTACAAGCCCAATCTGTGTAGTGAGGCCCTGCACTAAATACATACATACATACATACATACATACAAATAAATAAATAAATAAATAAATAAATATATAAATAAATAAAATTTTCATCTGAAAGTGGAACTCATTAAGTATGGTACTTGCAGAATAATGCATGTGGACATTAGCAGTTTGGTGAAGAAGTCCCTGCAATACGCAGATTTCTAAATGTTACCTTTATGGAAAACATTTACACTGAGATACACTTGAACATAAACGGATGACTTGAAAGGCCAAAGCCAAGCAGCCGGGTCCAGCTGCTGCTGAAGCGTTTACACTTTGTTCCTCCTCTATTCACACCTTGCTTTCTTTGTCTTCCTGAGCATCTCTGCTAAGGAAGTCAGGGAAAAGGTTTCTGAGTCCCAGGCCTTTCTGAGTCTCTGCATTTCATAGATGGGGAAAAAAAAAAAAAATTCTTCATTCTCAAAGATAGTTGATTCAGCCCTGAGACAGTGTGCACTGCTCTGCACATAAGAGCCTGAACAAAGCAACCTGAATTTACCCTAAATCCATCCCATATCAACAAACAAGTCCTAGATACTCAGGATTTGAATCCCACCCTGGCCGAAGTGCTGATAAAAGCACCCACTGAAGAGACCTCTGTAACAGGCACCCAATGGAGGCACCCAACAGCCACACTTTTGATTCACTGTTTCTTAGTTCCTAGGCAGAACCACAAGTGTAACTGCAGAGTCTAAGGCTTCAGTCCCTTCAATAATTCTGAAAACAGACAAAAATCTAGGTTTCCATGACTGAACACCACTAAAATATCAGCCACCCATGCTGTGTAGTTTCATTTCCTTTGACAAAGAAGACGTTTTCAGCTTTTATATCCCAAACTCAAAACACCTCAGAAACTATGGGTAAGTGCCAACCTGCCATCACTGACAGGACAGGTCAGGGAGCAGATCTGCTTCATCCCTCATTTTGCTGTGATGGCTCATTTTCTAAAGGACAGCATTTCCTAACCTGTAGACCCAGGCTGGCCTTGAATTTGTGGCAATCCTACTGCCTCAACCTCCTCAGTGCTGAGATTACCAGTGTGCACCACCATGCCTGGCCCTGCCATTTTTCTTAATGCCATTTTTTCTTAATCTAAAAAAAAAAAAAAACAACAACATAATGTACTTTAACAGGACTTCATTACTTAACATCTGTATACTTTAGCTTGCCACATGCAAAACCATATTAAAAAAAATCATGTCTTCAAAGGGTGAGCTTTAAAATCCTAGATTTGGGCCAGGTATATAGCTCAGCAGCATAAGCATTTGCCTGGCAAGCTTAAGGTGCTGAATTAGATCTCCAGTACAAAATATACCATAAAATAAAATGTTAAGATTTAAAATGGCCTGGTCCAGAGAAATAGCTCAGTGGTCTAAGCACCTGCCTGGCAAACAAAAGGACCCAGGTTCAATCCCTGGCACTGCATGCCATGTAGGCCCCTGGCTGAGCTGGCCGTTAAAACCATGAGTAGCAAGTGGTGCATGCCATTAATCCCAGCTATGGGGAGGCTGAGACATGAGGATCACAGTGAGTGTGAGCTGTGTAGTAAGAGCCTGCACCAAATAAAAGATGAAATAAACAAAATAATAATTCATCTAAAAAAATAAAATAATAAAATAAGATGGCCTCCAGCCAAATGCTTAAAGTAGAATCCTGTTCTCCACAGATTTGACAAAGGCTCACTGTCACATGCAAGATAGCACTAATGACTTCTACAAACTTTATAAATCTGAATGTAAACAAACATTGTGATAAACTATATCCATCAGGTGTAGTACGGTGGCATACATCTGCAATCCAAGTACAGGAGGCTGAGGCAGGAGCCTCAAGAGTGAGAGGCCAGCCTATAGAGCCCCTTCAAGGCCACCCTGGACTCTATCACAGACCCTGTCTCAAAACAAAAAAATTTCATTTATAGTGTCATAGCTAATGTGTTGTAAACTCCACTGAAGTTTCTCTACATTTTAAGCTGTTTAAGCTGTAGGAACCACTTTTAACAAAGAACATGGGCCAGCAAGATGGCTCAACAATCTAAAGCGCCTGCTCAGGCAAGCTTAGGCAACCACAGGGATTGCAGTTTGATCCCAGCACCACATGCTCACTCTAGGGCAGGCTGAGCCAGCCGATAGACAGATAGATAGACAGACAGACAGACAGACAGACAGACAGACAGACAGACAGACAGACAAAAGAACATGACATTTACAAGGTTTTATATGCATAACATTCACCACTGGTCTTGGCAAGTGCAAGGTCCTGAGTTCAATTTCTGGCACCAAGCACACAAATAAAAATTTTCACCACCGGATACAAGTACTGCTTCAAATTTATTTTATGATTTTAAAAAAATAATCATTTATGTATTCATTCATTCATTCATTTGTTTGAAATAGGGTGTCACTATGCAGCTCAGATTCTTAATGATTCTCATTTCAGCCTCCCCAGAGCTGGGACATGCCCCATGACAGGCACAGTGAACCCAGGGTTTGGGGGTCGGGGTCAGCACAGCCATGGGGTACCAGTGATTCAAACCTAGACCTTGCACTTGCCAGGCAGGTGCTTAGACCACCGAGCTATCTCCCTCACCCTATTATTTTCAATTTTATGGTCTATTATATTTATATGTTGCAAGTTTGTCACATAATAGTGGGGAAAAAAAAAGAGCACCGGGTGGTCCATGCCTGGAATCCAAGCATTTTGGAAGCTGAGGCAGGAGAATCATGGAAAGTTAGGCCACCAAGTGAGTTCAAGGGCAGCCTGAATTGCATAGTGAGACAATATGTCAAAAAGACTAAAAAAGAAAAAGGAAGGATAAGTGACAGCCAACATGCCCCATGCATGCTGACACAGCCCTGGCAAAGGACTTTGCACTCGGCACGTGCACAAGGAGATCTAAAGGACAGCGGGAAATAGCAAAGGCTTTGTTCTTGGAGGAAGGAGAAGCAGTTCACTGACAAATTGCAGAAGCTCTGCGAGTACAGTGTATGGTGATTTTAAGCATCTCTCCCAGTATTGTCTTGTCTGTGATAGAATCATGTAATAAAAATAGACAACGCATTTCATGAAAAAGGGAGCAGCTGCCCGTCATCCCACACCCAACTGCAGCCTAAGCATGGGTGAAGACTGAAATGGTCAGTGACTCAGTTTCCATGGCAAGTGGCCTTCCTAGAGAATCCCTTACCTGTGTAGAGAATGAGCGTAAATCTAAGAGGTTTAGGAAGCAAAACCATGAGACCTGTCCTCATCTGCAATGCTATGATGTACAGAAAGCAGTATGATGTGCCAAAATAACAATTCTGTTCTCAGCTAACTAGACTTAAGCTAGGCATGGTAGTGCACACCTGTAACCCCACTACTGAGGAGGCTGAGGCAGGGGGATTGCCATGAGCTCTAGGTGAACCTGGCCACCATAGTGAGTTCAATGCCAGGCTAAATTATAGAAAGACCTTGTCTCAAAAAAGTCACCTTTTGGGGGGAAAAAGAACAACTGTTGCCAAGGTTGAACAAAAACGAGGATTTCTGATTTTATGCATTCATCTAAATCCATAAAAACTTCTCAAAGCAGCTGGCCAGAGAGCTCAGGGGACTAAAGCCTCACCCCCCCAGAACACAATGAGAAGGCAACTGAGACGGGGCTTGGTGGCACACACCTGTAATCCCCCCACACTTGGGAGGCTGAAACAGGAGGACGGTGATGAGACCAATATATGCAGTAATCGGCAAGTAAGACCCTATAGTCCCTGTACTAAATACATTTGAAAAACATTTCTAAAAATTCCTCAAAGCAATTAAGTCAAAATGAGCACCTATTTTTTTTTCTTTTTACAGGACCGGGGTTCGAACTCACAACTTTGCACTTGCCATGCCAGCACTTGTGCCATGGAGCTATCTCCCCAGCTGTAATCAGACGATGTAAGTCATTAACATAACAAAACCATCCTGTGTGAAAGTCACCAACCATGCCAAGAGCATGTACTTATTGAATATACAGACACATGTATAAACATGTACATATTTGCACACAAATACACATCTACATGTATATACTTACATAAAAACACATGTATTTTATACATGTTATATTTATGGCTAAGATTATATAAATACATATATATATATATATATACACACACACATGTGGGGGTGTGTGTGAAATGATTTTTTGTACTCGTGATAGACTTCAGACCTTCACTTTGAGCTATGCACCCATCCTTCTTTTTTTTTTTGAGACAAGGTCTGGTAGAGTCACTCAGCTGCCCAGGTCAACTTGAACTTGCAATCCTTTGCCTCCACTGCCCAGAGTGCTGAGATTAGAGACGTGCACCACCATACCTACCTCTACCTTTGTCTTTGTTCGTCACATAGTAAAAGCAGCCATGGTGGAGGCCAATACGTAATACGTACAGAATTGGAAAGCTTGCTATTATAGACTTAGACTTGTATATCAGCTACAGATGTAGAAACTATTACAACAAAATTACTGTGAGAAGCTAGGCCTGGTGGTGCATGGCTATAATCCCAGCACTGGGGAGGCTGAGGCAGGAGGACTGCTGTGAGTTCAAGGTCAGGCTACATACTGAGTTGGAGGCCAGGCTAGACTTCTTAGACCGTGTCCCAAAAATAAAACAAAACAAAGAACCAAAGAACAAAACCAAAAAAACAAACAAACAAATAAAACAACTGCCACAAAACTGCTATCAAGGTTGAGTTTCCCTTCCCAATATCCAGCACATGCTGCCCCACCCCCTCCGCCTGGGCTGACCCCTGCTGCTTACCACTAGTCCTAGTACGAGGGTGCGGACTCTCTCTCCGATCTCTGGTGAAATGTCATTGCCAAACTGCTGCAGGGTGGTAAGGAACCGTTTGAGCTTGCTGAGTTGCCTGGCACCACAGGCTGGGGGCAGCTGTTGATTAGCCAGAGAAGAAGAGGAAGAAGAGGAAGGCCCGTTGCTAAAGCCATTGGGCGGCGAGGGGGCGCCATTCAAGGCTGTAGGTGAATGGCTGGTGCCATTAGTTACTGTCAGGGGCACAAAATCGAAGGAAATTGTAAATGTACAGAGAATGCGCACCAGGCAATTGCCACCATGTCTCCTTCCCTTGAAATCTAGGAGCACCATAACTTCAAAGAATTCGCAACTTTTAGTAAATCGTGAACCTCACAGGCTCCCCAGAGCTTCCTCTATGCCTAACTGGGCCCACCTCGCACCCAGGAGACCTGGCACTTGCACAGAAGCTGGCAATGAGCCTGCAGTGACACAGGGCTGGCCCTGCCCTGCAAGCACATATGCTGGCCACCTGAGATGCTTCAAATGCAGAACAAACAGCTTTGCGCATCAGGCTGTAGTCACAGGCTGACACGGGTACAGCAGGGCCGTTCCTTCCTAAACTGCTCCCCTAGAGAAAGGGCGCATTTGGTGGAGACTAAATTTATCACCGAACGGTTTTAACCATGTTTAGTACACACAACTGACAGCTGTGTTTACAGAAACAAGGCTCTCAAGTTTCACCTTATACCACCCAATTAGAGGGCTATTTCCTCCTTCATATGTCTTAACCACTTATTTAGGGGAAATGCAAATTTTACATATGAAGCCAGCGTGGACTTTACCAAGGAGTAATTCTAAGAAACAAAAGCGGACCCCTCAATCCAACCAAGAGTGTCCCTTGGTAGTACTTCAGGAAATTCATTTCTAATAGAATGCACTTCAATACCAGATGATAACCTGGATGAACGAGGCTACAAAAACCTGCACAATTCTCGCTAAAAAAGATGATGCGTTTAGGGCTGACCAGATGGCTCAGTGGTCTAAAAGTTCCTCCTTAGGAAAGCTTAGGCGGCTGCAGGGATCACAGTTCGATCCCCAGCACCACATGCTGTGCCAGCCCATGGCAGGCTGAGCCAGCCATTAAAAAACAAAGAAAGAAAGAAAATGATGGTTTCATCCTGTTGAGTCAACTTTTTGACGAAATGATCTGTATCAAACCCATCTTTCTAATATGATTTTGACTATCTCAATAATGGTTTGAGGAAGTTTTAAGGGTAGGGTATTATTGTTGAACATCTTCTTTTCATGATAATAAAACAGTTCTTATCCCAAGAGTACCAAGAAACCTGTCAAGAAATGAGAGCTTCACGTACCATCTCACAGGGACTCATGCCCACCACTAGGTCTTCGGCTGACAATAAACCAAACAGAAGGTGACAAGGTCATAGCCCGGGATGCCAGTCTTCTTTTCCTGGCCCTTTAGGAAAAGTCTTTCAATGGCAGGACAATACTGGACAGATACCCTAAGAGGTGTATTCTGTTCACCACTTCTAACCCTGCAGATCTATGTCAGCCTCTCGCTTTTCATTCATATAGCTCTCACGGCACATGACCTGTACATTGCATCATCGCAACAGGTAACATTTTTTAGTTTCACAAATCCTTGGTGACACTCTTAACCCAGAACTTTGAGACTAATTTAAAACAAAGTCATCCACTACGCCTACTAGGACACAGAGAAAAGCAAGAGAAACTGCTCTTCTGTCTTCTCTCAGAGTATGCTGTCCATTCCTGGGATGGCACAGGAAGGAGTACACTACACTGACTTGGATTGGAGGACTTGAGTCTAAGGGGAATGGGCTAAATATTCAAGGAGGGCTGTCCAGGTTGAAACAATGATAATGCTACCCACTTCAGAGACATTTATGTATGACACAGAAAAAGTGGCATTAGAAGATCAGAAGTAACCTAGAAAGAAATAAGCATGGCATATTTTCATGTTCCAAGTCAATGTCCAAATGAAGGAGCTCCATATACCATGAATATTACAGTGGCAGCAACTAAAATTTCAGACCAAATACATTATTCACTTGCCCAAATCATAGCAGACTACAACTCTGAAATAATAAAAGGTGGGAAAATATTGGCAACCATGCCAATTATACCTAAGATATAGTTTTGTGTTCGTTGCTGGTCCCTTGGGAAGCTACTGATTATCCTTTGTTTCACTTACAGGGATACTAAACTTTATTTCTCTTGACATTTTACAGGCAGGACAAAATTAAACTTCAAGCTCCAAACATGTAACCCTACTTACATGTTGTCGGTGTAAATGAACTGGTTCTCGGGGCTCCTTGGGTGGTGGGCGGAGGTGGCATGGTTGGCGGGGTCAGTCTAGACTGCGTCTTCACATCCACAGGTGAGTCTGGCATCGTGGAGTGCTTCTCAGTTCGATCTGGAGGATGCCACCAGGAAGAGGTTATTTCACTCCTCAAGCACCTTGATTTTCAAGTGGGCTTTATCTTTTTTAAAAAGCAGGTGAACAGAAGAAATGCAACATCTTCTATCAATAAAATATGCTTATCTATGGAAGTTTAAATCAGGATTGTATCATCCAAACCCCACTTGAGAAGGTGCAGCACAGATGGAAGGACCTCGTTTGTAACTGGGTTATATTATATCCTATTGTTATTTCTGGCTTGGGCAGATGCTACTTTAGTAGTGTTACAGGCACCAGCACAACTTTAGTCAGAGCTGAAGCCGACATTAGCAGGAGCAGAGAACAGATGAGGAAGAAAGATGATAATGAACTCCTCCTGACAGCTCAGAAGTAACAGGAATCTTGAAGTCTGTTCTGCAGGTGAGAAGCTGGCAGGAGCCAGCCCTTGGCGGCGGGTTTCTCTACCACCTGCCATCTACCCGCCCTCTCTGCTTAGCGTTCTGCTCTATTAGAAGAAACAGTTTCTGTCTCCCAGACATCCCTCTCCCTTCAAGTCTATCTGCTCTGTTTTAAAATCACCACTACATAAATGCTTTAGGTTCCACAATGAATTTAAGCTATTATTTACTGAGAGCGCATGAATTTATGACCTGTCATTTCAAGAAACGAGGCCAATATACCAATCAATAATCCCAGACACAGGATGTTAAAAGTCCTAAACTGAGAACAAAAGCTGAAGACAATCCTATTACCTTGTAAAATATAGGACAGATAAGGATGAATTTCTTGATTAGCCAACAACAAACATGTATATTTCAAAACTGCTTTCTCCTAAGCATACTTTTCTCTCAAAAATGCAAATTATTTTTAATCTGCCTATCAAAGCAGTAGACCTTTAGTAAAATGTATTTTTTGTTTAGCTATTTCTACAAACCACGAGAACACACCTTCAAATATTTTGAGGTGTTTCTGCTGCTTATGGTACAAGTATTTGAACTTGAACATTTAGAATAGCAAGATAAACTACAAAGAATAATACTTATACAAATACTGCAATGATCATAATGGGAAATTCTCAAAATTACTTAAAAGACAATTATTGAAAGAAAGTGAAAAGCCCACGTTACTACTGTCTCCATTCCACGTCTAGCCTAAGTTTGTTCAAAGCAGTTTCTTTACACTTATTAAAATATAACATTTAAAAAGATGAGACCTTACTAGGGAAGATGAAATAAAGGAATAAACACGCTCATCATCCCAGCAAGTGCCTTTTCAGGATGACCTAGAACAGTATCAGAATCTCTATTTCCTCATCTCTGCTACTGGTTGAATCTCAATGAATGAGTCCAAAGGCATTAAAAGTGTTCTGAATGAAAGGATGGCAGAGAGCCTCGCCACTTTTATCACACTGTTAGAAACTTTCCTTCCCATTGCTATTCCAGAGAGGATTACTACCAGCATCAGTAAGCCCCTTCTTCTAGAAAAGCACAGAAGTTAGGTAGACTTAAATCTGCTTCCTCAGTAGATTCATTGCACATTCTACTCACCTCAACCAACCTCAGCAACAAGGGAATAAATAGCTTTCCGCTTATGTTGCAGCTGAGGGAAGAGGTACAGCAGCAAATACAAGTCTCCCTAAATAAAGGCAAATATTTCTGTCATGCCAAGAAAGGAGGGAGAGCGGGAGGCTTGCCAGAGTCGGCTGGGAGATAACAGTGGGAACGGCTGGTCCATCTGGCTTTCATTCTGCTCACACTCACATGGAGCTGTGAGCGAAGGCAGTCCAGATACACAGCCTGGAGCACGTGGTTGAGCAGACAGAGAGGAGGAGCAGGGGGGGCAGGGGCAGGAGGAGCCAGCAACAGACAGGAAAGAAAGCAGGCCGAGGGCAGCCCCACAGGGTGACCTCCTCTTCCCCAGCATGGCTAGGCCCCAGCTGAAGTGAACCCTAAGGTCTGGAGCCGCCACCCCCACCCCACCACCCCCACCACTCTCACATCTCAGCTCTCAAGCAGGCCTCAAACCCACTCATCTCCCTTTAAACAGCCCACACTCAGAAAAAGCAAACACTGAAAATTTGGCAAAGGGTTTCTTCCTCAAATTGAAGAACCAAGTTCACATGTAATAGAACCTTTATATGGCACCTCTGTCTCAACTTTAGAAAAGATTTTTGATGCAATCATAATTTTTATGTGAAAGCTTATTATCCAGAGTACCATCAAATTAGTACCACCAACATAAGTGATTTTTTTAATTTGTAAAATGTCAACAGTACTTTATGAACAGCCACTACCGAGGCACAGCAAGACACCAGCATGACCCCAGACATAAAGATGAACATCCTAACCAGAATATATGTGGATGTGGATATATTTAGAATTTTGACAGTCAAATCTCTGTGATGGTTGGCTCTGCACTGATCAAATGGGGTTCCAGCTCAGAGGCCCTATAACATGAGACAAAGTGGGACCATATGTAACTCATTCTAAGCTGCTCCCTGCGATCCCTCCAGGATGGAGATCGATGGTGAAATCACAGCCCAGTCCCCATTCCTGCACACACAAAAACCCTCTGGAGCAGAGAGATTTAAGATAAATTCAGAAAATATGTCTTATGTATGCTCAGCACTGTTGCATTTGTTTCGGATTACTTTAAAAAAAATTTTTGAAATACATATTTTTGAAACTTTTATAGCAAACAGCACACGAGCTATGATTTAACCACAGAAGCATTTCACTCCATTTCAAATTAGAGGATACAGTAAAACCAATATTCAGTTATTCTGTATCTTATATAATTTTTAGGTTCCTGAAAATTATACTTTTCTGGTACATAATTTATAGTTGTTCACTACTGGAAGAGAAATTTGAGGTTACTGAAAGACACAATACTTTTTTTTTTTAAATAGAAGAGAGGGATAAAGAAAAAAGAGCTCAAGAAGAGAAGGAAAGAAGGAGGGAGGGAGGGGGGAGGGAGGGATGGAGGGAAGGAAGGAAGGAAGGAAGGAAGGAAGGAAAAAATAACTGATTGGGAAGGGACAGGAGGAATACTCGACTGTTTCTACCATGATTCGCACAGCTTCTAAACAAGACGATCTTTGCTATGCTGCAGCATTTCCCTCCCTTGGCAAATATCCAACACATGTGTAGCAAATATGGCTACAGCACAGAAAAGAATGTGGCACATAGAAATATACATTATTAGCAATACCATTTGAATATCCAATGCATCACCAGGGCCTTCTAGAAGCAGCATGTTTTCCATTTCCTTTTCTTGTTCTTGTTGTTGTTGTTGTTGTTAAAGTAAAAAAAAAAAAAAAAATAGGTATGGCATAATCTGCCCTAACACTTAAGTTAGTTCAAAGAGTTGCAGACGTGTTTTTAGGTATGAAAAGTAGGTATTCTACATTCTTCTTTGTATGCCATTCTAGACATGGCTGATATAACAATGTTCAATTTTGGGAAATAGTACAGCTCTTTCTACTGTACATGTCCATTATGATAGTTTCACATATAGACTCTGAGAAACTTCCTAGGCAATCAGTAATTGGTCCAGAGTTTGTCTACCTGAACAAGTTTTAAAGAACTTAAAAGGCATTCACTAAAGAGTGTTAAGGCAAAGTGGAAGGCAGGTACCACTAAAAGAATTAGGAAAAAAGAGAAGGAAAAGATTAGAATTTTCATTTATACTATACTTCACTAGGCAAGAGCTCTGACAATATAGTCATTTAGCAATCCCAAAGTCTGTCTAAGAGCTGTTATACACTAGAATAGTGGCAGGTGCTTCGCCTCCCATCCAAGGTCTGCATTTCCCTAATGAGGATTTCCGGTAACGTCCACTCCTGCTCAGGCTTTCAAGATGTCTGAGAAGGGTTGTCAAAAGCTGTTGCTCTAAATGTGTTGAAATAATGCAGGGGAAGAATATTTGGCAACAAAATGAGTCTTCCAAGACCAGACAGACTAGGCATCACACTTGTGCTCTTCTAACCATTAGTAGGAAGTCCTACGATAAGTTAATTATCCTGAGCCTCAGGCCTTCAGGAGATGAACGTGAAGCCAAAGAGGGGGTGCACCTACTTGGGAGGCTCTGGTAGCAGCCCAAGTTCTAGGCCAGGCTAAGCAACTTAGTGACCTTACCCTCCCAACCTCCAAATAAAATTTAGAGAAAGAGGGAGGAGCAAATACAAGAGAGGGGAAGAAAGAGAGACGTGTGAAGGACAGAAAGAAAGTAGGCAATAATCTAATAGTCTGTCCTTCATGAAGACAAAAATTAAATAAAGGGCTTAAAACCCTATTGTGGCCAGGTGTGGTGGTACATGTCTATCATCCCAGCAAGGCTATCTCTTGGGCCAGTGAGATAGCTCAGTGGTCTAAAGCAGCTGCTGAGGCAAGCTTAGGCAACCACAGGTACCACAGTTCGATCCCCAGCACCACATGCGGTACCAGCCCCAGCCCCTGGGCAGGCTCAGTTAGACATAACATAAATAAGGTTTAAAAAATATATTAAAGAGCCAGGCATGGGGGCGCACACCTGTAATCCCAGCACTCGAGAGGCTGAGGCAGGAGGATCAGTGCGAGTTGGAGACCAGCCTGGGCTACAAAAGTGAGCTCAAGGCCAGCCTGAACTGCATAGTGAGACCCTGTCTCAAAAAGACAAAAAAAAAAAAAA
>PVJA010038958.1:0-19451 GCA_004027025.1 Myocastor coypus | reverse complement strand
GCGCAGGGACAAGGAGGTAGAAATATGCCAGGGCACATGCTGGCTTGGGAGGAAAGTGATAGGGAGGCGTGGCCTCCAGCTGGCCTGCCTACTGGCTCCATCCTTCCTGCACACTGCAAGGGTCTCGTGTCCTCCAAGGCAGCTGAATCTTGAGTTGGTGCAGACAGAGGGGAAGAGCTGGGTATGAAGTTTAGCAAAGTGCGTTGGGAAAATGTGCTTCCAACCACAGCCCTGGGGCCCAGGCTTCCTGTTTCAGAGGCCTTCTGAGATGCGCTGTAGATCTTGCCAATCTCTCCATGGTTTGGGCAGACCATCTTGGTCCATTTTCTTTTTTCTTTCCAAGACTGATGGATTCAATGACAGATTTATACAGCTCTGGCTGTTGGCAGCTCTTGGCTCCCACTGCATAGGCCTGGGGAGTGGAGCGTCAGAGAGACCATCGCTATGCTGTCCCTGGGCTTCTTGAGCAGAGCACGCCTGTAGCTCTGAAGCTCAGTCAGGTTCCTTCCCTATGGGGATGCTAGGGTCACTGTGTAAGGTATTTAGGATTCGAAAAGTGGGACACAGGGAAAAGAGATCTGGGATCAAGTGTAGGGATCTACTGCGCACCTTGGTGTTTACTGCACACGGCTCTACTCCAGGAGACGTGGCAGTAGAGACGAGAAAGACAGACAAGAAGATAAAAAGATGGGCCAGGTGGTCGCCAGTCTGCCTGATGGGCAAGACTAACTCAAGGCACACACACACAAAACTATACTTTATTCATACTTCTGCAAAGTTTGTATCACATGATGCAAGGTTGCTTAGTGAGTAATAGCTGGCCTGAACCAGACTGGATGGTTTTCTCAGCAAAGGCATAGCTTGTTTGCTTTACTGCTCCAGCTACACAACCTCGATCAATTTCCTGGCTTCCTGTGGCTCCCAACATCCAAGTCTCATCCAGGAAAGAAATTTTCATGCTTGTTACTTGGTAGGGCAATGATTTGACACCTAAAGATGTTGAAACATAGTGTTTGGGAAATTAGTTATGCTTCTCTTAGTGGTTGTCCTAGAAATTAAAGGGAGGAAATCACTAATTATTTATATATTTGGGGGGTTCAAACTGGAGAATGTTAGTGCTAGGCCACAACTTAAAGCCCATGTCAGGATATCAAAAAATTAAGGCCTTAAGTTAGATGAGCAGCCCAAAGTTACAAAGTTTGCAAAGGATGGCTTTTGGTCCAAATCTCCGGACTCTTCGCTTTGGATACTCATGCTTCACTCTGTGCAGCTGTCACGCTATCACAAAATACGTGCCACCAGGTAACTTACAAAGAAGAGAGCTCTTGCTCACAGGTCTGGGGTGCTGGAAGGTCAAGGTCAAGATGCAGGTAGGTTCTGGGTCTAGTGAGGGGCCCAGTCTGTCTTTTGCTGCTGTGTCCTGCAGAAGTGATGGACCTCGCATCCTCACATGCGAGAAGGGGCAGAGGAGACTGGATTCATGCCTGCGAGACCCCTCGTAAGCAACCTAATCCTCTGCATGTTGCCCACTCTTGTGGCTCTCCACTTCTTAGAGGCCCCACCTCCTGACACTATCATGTTGAGGACTGTGTTTCAATGTAGGGATTTGGGGGGAGCGCATACACATAGTAGCACCTCCTTACTACCCAATTTATCTGACTCATTTTTATAAAGATGCTGCTCTATAAGAACTTCTAATAAACGTTCACACATCCATGTACATTGCTTATGAAACTTGGTCTTCCTTGAGCAAGGAAGTGATCCAAAACCCATCTGGTAGACCACAGAGGAAGCTGCAAGACCAGATGGTGTCTTAGCCTTGCACGTTCTCCCACCCGGGCCCCACCCAAGGCTCACAGCCAGTCTCACTGGCCCTCACTGTGCCGTGCGATGCTTCTAGTTCACATCCCGAGCATCTCTGCGAGTCTGAAGGCGGCGTGCCGAGTGGGTAGCAGCTTGGATCTGCCAAACTCCAAGCTCAGCAGTGAGGCAACTTCACCCGAGGCCTCTTAGCAACAGGACTCGCAGGTTACAGCCTGCAGGGCGCAGAGCTGTCATCCAGGCTCCAGGAACTTTCTTTCCTCCACTGGCTGGGCCTGTGGCTGTGTCTCAGCCAGAGGCTGCCGTGAAGCTACCTGCTGGGCACTGAGTCCGGAGCTGCCATAGGACTCATCATTCCCACCTTGGCGCAAGAAGCAGCTGGTCTTTGTGGAAGCCAAGCACAGCTTGCAGTGGGAATACCAGACCTGCCCTTTTCCCCAGCCCTTGCTGGGCTCCAGGTTTTTCTCTCAAGACTTGCAATGTGTCGCTCTTGCCCTTTCACCAAGGTCCGAGCCTATCACTCTTATTGTTTCCAAAAGAATTTCCTGGCCTTGAGTCTAAAATTAAATTGCCCTTTGAGAGTTTCCTATTTTGTTTGTTCCTGCATCTCCTGGCTGCAGCTACGCCCGCCCTCCGTCCTTTCTGACGGACAGTTGGAGAGGTGAGGGCGAGCCCCGCTTTGTCTCCTTCCCTCTGTCCCCCCCCACAGTAGGACCAAATGTTCCCAAGTACCCCCTCGATCCTCTTCCACCCTTCTCAGGCCAAACGCAGTGTGACCAAACTTCTCATCATCAGCCGAGGAGATTTATCTATAAAATGTTCCCCTACCAGTGTAGGAAAGAAAGCGCTGCCTTAGGCATCTTCTGAGAACGAGAAAGTCCCCATGTAGTTAATCAGTCCGCGCAACCGTTCAGCCCAGTGTTGAGGGTGACCTGTGCCAAGCAGCGGAAGGCTTTAAGTAGAGAAGTAGCCATGTCATTGAACTGTTCCAGAGCCCCTTCTGCCTGAGAGCTCTTACGACTAAGCTTCCTCCCGAGCTTTACTTTTCCCTCCCAGGATGGGAGAAAATGTGATGACAGAAGCGTTAGAGCCAGGTCTGAGGGAAACATGAAGCACAAGCGATAGACTTCAAGAGGACGCTGTGGTGGTCTTCATGATGCCAACGCCGGCTGACAGCGCGGGCTCTGGAGGCTTCCCCTGCCCTCATGCAGCCCTAGATTTGCTGAAGGTTGCCAGTCACAAGGTCAGGAAGAAGAATGTGGGTGGATCAGCACAACGGAGCCTTGGAGTTGGCAAGGAGCTTGCAGTTTGTCAGGGCCAGCCTCCTCAGGAAGCCAAAGCTTAGGGAGGTTAAGAGACGGGCCAGAGGGTGCACAGCTCCCGCATGGTGGAGCGGGATTTAAGTCCAAGCGTGCTGATTTGCAGCCCCTTCTGACTTTCGGCGAGAGTGTACATGAATGTCTATGACATTCCTAGAAGATAAGACCAAGTTGTCCTTAGGCTCTCCAGATTCCAGCGCCTGTCTACCCAGTAAGGACTCAGCTTCAACCCTGGGTTTGAAGTGTGTTTAGAGAACAGCAGCCTCTAGAAGTGTTTATCGTGTCTCCTACATTGATGGCCTATGGCTAAGCCCTAGGATTCTGAGACAACTATTGAGTGACAGGTGTAAAGGGTGAGGAAGGATAAGAGTTCACCGTGAAACACCTGCTTGGCGGAGGCAGCTTGGCTGTAGCCAGAAACCCTCTGGAAGAATCGTCACCTCACTCACAGATACACAGACTCCATGTGTTTGTGATTTAGTGTCATGAACTAAATTCCCTTATTTCCTCTTTTCCAATTTTGTAGGACTTTGCAGGGTGGGGTAGAGGGCAGAGAGAAAGAAGCCTAAGCAAATGGAGTGGCTTGAGATAGGGCAAAGCATGGGGGGATGGGAAGAGCCCTGAAGACGTCATCTGTCGTGGTGGAGCAGGGAAGGCTTTGCCTACCCTGGAGACATGCTGGCTCCCTACCCTGAAACACAGGGCAGTGGGGCTCAGGAGAGGGCGTGCAGCCAGGAGCCTGGTCTGCATGGAGACAGGTGAGGTCAGCTAAGGCCGTGGCTGTGAGAGTTGGCTCCCCTTAGCACGGGGTAGGGATAAGGCATGTTCTTGTCCTGGTGGATGCCAGGCTTCTGAGGCATCCTCTGATTCATTTCCGGGTCAGGCAGGGAGAGCCTTTCTGCTGTTGGACTGACACTATCATCCTTGCTTCTGAGAGAAAGGGGAGACTGCGCCATTCTTTGGGTGGCTCAGCCCTGTGGCACCAGTGCAGTGAGGTAGAGATCAGCTTCCCGAGATGTCCAAGGACACCGTGAGTCCCTGGCTTCCTGGTTGCCACCCTTTCCTTAGTGGCCACTTGGACGTCACCCATGGTGGGTAAAGCTCTGTTCTTAGGCTTCAGAGCTGGGCACTTGTTGCTTTTGCTCTGTGTCACCTGGTGCGTCACTGTCTTGTCCCCTCATTTCTCCTAATGGCAGGCCACTCTGCAGACCCAGCTCTGCCTCTTTACCTTTTGCCTGCTACACTTGTTGAGCCTGTGCTCTAACTTGGCCTTTTGAGCCGGCAGATCTGTCTTACTCCTCCTTGTCTTTGGAGCCACCTTAGGGTCCCCTCGCCAAACTGCTCTTCCATCCTTCCAAGCACCACCAAAAGTGACATTTGTTTTCATTTTCCCTATTGGTGTCACGCTGAACGGGCATCTTTAGCATTACAGATGTCAGCAGCATGCGCTTTACTTTTCTTTCGTCCCCTCCGTCCAGTCGGTCCTAGGTGGTTTCGATTCTCCCTTTAAGGCTGTGCATCCCTCGTTTCCTCACCGCGATCCGCACACACGGCTCTGGCCCAACTCTTCTTTCTTCGTAGCTCAAAGCGATGGGGTGAGCGACACAGTCATGTTAGCGAGGGGTCTCAACACAAGAATCTGCCGGATAATGTCTTAATGCCATATCTTAAAAATCAGAATGAATGCAAAAGTTATTAGGGAAAAGAATTTAAAAATTAAATACAACTGGAGTTGGTCAACCTGGTCTATCTTTCACTCAAGCCCAACTCGGTTTGGCAGAGCTCTGGCCCTGGCCAGCCTCTCCCTTCTCTCCTTGCCGGTCCTACTCAGCGAAGCCAAATGGATCTTTCTAGAACATGCTTACCCGTCTTGTCACATGGCCGACCTCTAGTGGCTCTCTCCGAAAGCCAGCGCCCTGAGCGTTATCCATGGCCTGGCTTGCCCTGTGCCTCCCTTCCTTCCGTGCTCCAGAGTGCCCTTTCCTCTGTGTCAGTCCCCGGCAACCAGCAGTCATTCTGCAGCGCCTACCTGAATCTTTTCTTGCTCCTCTTTATATAGTTGTGGATCTTTTCTATTTGTGTGCTGTTGCTGTGCTGGGGATTGAGCTCAGGGCATTGCACACGTGAGATGAACAGCTGCCACTGAGCTGCGTCCACGGTCCTCAGGCGTACTATGCTCTCCTTGTGCTTTTCTGTCTGGCCCTTCACCAAATATTCAAGGCGGAGGTCCTACTCAGCCTTACAGTTCTTATCTTAGTGGTCTTCTTCTAGGAAGCCTTCCCTGCTTCTCCTCGTAAACAGACTGGTCCTTCACCCTGTCATACCCCTTACAGGAAGGTCTCTCTTGTTTACTTGTCTATGTGATCCTGGGGGAGTGGTGACTTGCTTGTGTCGTGTTCTTAGCATCTATGTCACATGCTATTGGCACAGACGAGGTGCGCCGTACACATTAGCCCCCGGAACACACATCAACACCACCTATCGAATACCTATTGTAGGATAATAACCACTGTTGGTAAGCAAACTAATTTTCTTTGGTACTTTTAGGGAAGGGTTTACAAGGTGTGCTAAACCTCACTACTAGATGAGACTCAGAGTGATGCACCTGTTCACAGCCTCCCAAGAGCTGGGAGTGCAGGCGTGTGCCACCACACTCAGTCTCAATTACCATCTCAGCTCATCCCAGGGGTGGGACCGGCATGGCAGGCCTGGGGATCGAACCCCTGGCCCCTGCGCCTATTAATCTGTTGAGCTATTTGTCTGGCTCAGGAAACTAATCTTGAGCCACTCAACTTCATGTTGTACAGGTAGAAGAAATAACCATCGGAAATTAAACAGATTAGGGGTAAAATTCCACCTCCACTGTTTTATTAGCGCTGTGCAAACTTACTTCCCATCACTGTTTGCTCATCTATAAAACAGAGAGGAAAACACTAGTCTTGCAGGGTTGTAGAAAAGATTGAAAGCGACTGTGCAAGACTGAAGCTTGACGTGCCTGCTGGCACCAACAGGTGTGCAATGCGTGTGAGTTCCTTTCACCAAACACCAGTGGGACTACTGCATGAGAAACTTGATTTAAAAAAAAAAAAAAAAAGTGTGATGGAGACTGGGTGTGCTGGCTGCCTGTGATTAACTCTTCTCCGGGTGAGGCCAGGACAGAACGGTGCCAGCCAGGACCCTTCGCAGACAGGAACCTCTTCTGGCAGCAGCAAGGTGGGGACGGTGCGTGACCGATTTCTGCTCTGCTAATACTCTGCTTCTTTCTCCCCAGCTGAGACGGTTTCATAATGAGGTAGCATTCCGGTGATGTGGTTCACCTGAGTAATAGTCATTTTCATATTCTATGAAATAGTTATTAGATCAGTTCGGTTCATGAAATGTCTCCTAACAGGCAGGTGTTGAGATAGCAAACAGAGCCACTAAAGTCTTCTTAGAAGAAGAGCGTCCACTGGCAAAGGTGCTCGTGCTTCATGGGAGAGCTGGATATAATCACCTCTGCGTCGTTGTCTTCCTTTTCTTGTAGTTTTGAGACAGGATTCGTCAGTGTCCTCAGGCTTGGTTGAGGACAGCTGCAGAGAAATTATGCCCTAAAACACACAGTTTTGTTTATAAACTATGTTCCTCTTCACAAAGAACCCCCTTGGAAGACTCCCTCGTGAAAGGTACACATGTAAAATCAGGCTAATACTGTGCAGTTAGAACTCTAAGGCTTTGAGTTATGCTGAAGTAAAACTATACCAACATCACGCAGGGCTGGCGCTTCATTATTTTGTATCATCGTCACTAAGTGACCTTTCTTTTCTGCATGATATTCCGAGATCAATTTCTGTCAGTCTCTCTTTGCATAGTAGACCTTACTTTCAGGGGCTTTTTCACAATAGGGGAAATGAAAAATTGAAATCTGAATTATAGCTCTTCTCAGTTATCTGTCACTTTAGTAGGCCCTGTAACCAACTGCCCACCACTACCTACTTTCAAGAATGCTACTTCTACTACCTGCTCATCCTCTAAGAAAGACACTGCTTATGCCACCTGCTAGTCTTCTGATGGCCTGCTTTGTGCTACCTGCTACCACCTTACCAGGACACTACCTATGCCACCTGCTTCTGTCTTATAAGGAGGGGCCTGCCTTCCATAACTCATTATCATCTTACAAGGATCCCCTGCCGTAGGTAAACCATGCACACAGTATCCCAAAGGAAAGAGATGAAAGTTACTGGCAATTTTGTGCTCTTCTTCATAGAATAAAAAAAAATTGCCTCCCTTGAGACCCAATTCCTTCAACGCTGATATTTGATGTTAAATTTAGAGAAAGAATCAGAAGGAATAAGAAAGGATGGCGGAGTTCCTGATTGCACACAGCTCGACTTTAACTCGGTTTCACAGGGTTGCAGGGACTTTGGACTGTGGAAACTCGACAGAGACCCTGTGAGTGGCTACTTCAGCAGCTCACGGTGTTAAATAAGATGTCAGCAGAATGAGTTGAAATCAGGATTCAGGAAGCGTGTTCTGGTCCAAGTTCAGCAGTACCTTGCCTCTGATCACTCGCCCATGTCTCTCGTTCCCAGTGCAGGCAGGTAGCAAATCTGTTCCCCTTCCGCTGCCACAGTCCTGCTGGCCTCCAGGCAGCAGCAGGCTGGTGAAGTTAAGCTCCCATAAAAGACAAGTTGAAGCATCTTCACGGGCCCCCGAGGTGTTGCTACACTTTCAATAACTTCGGCATTGCTGGACGACAAACAGCCCAAGAAGATCTACATCCAGCATACTCAGCTTCTACCTTCCCATTATGGAGACAAAGTACCTGGCACCCACAAATTAAAGGAAACAAGGGTTTCTTGGCTCAGAGTTTCCAGTGGGTTTAGTCTGAAGTAGGCTGACTAGAGTGCAGAAATGGTGTGGTGGAAGGGTAGGGTGGAGGCAAGCTGTCCTTCTCATGGCTGCCTGGCAGCAGAGTGAGAAGGAGAAGGCCCAGAGGAGAGCACAGCCTGATAGGTACACCCCCAGTGAGCGCTGGCAGCCAGGACCGCCTGCCCAGAGTGCTTGCAGCCCCTGCACTGATGAATCCACCCCTGTGAGTGATGCTTCTCACTCCTCAAACATGTGAGATCCAGGAGGAGGGAGAACCTTCTAGATCTAAACCATAAAATAGCCCTAGTCTAAATAAACTTATGAATATGGGAAGCAGACCAAGTTGATATTTTATAATGTGTACAACACCTTCTTCTCCATTTGAGTTTAATTTTCTCTACACCAGTATATTAAAAAAAACAAAAAACAAAAAAAACACTGCAATTAAGGGGATGTGTCATTGCAAAACTGGGAATAGTTGACAGCGAGTGAGCGGACCTAACGTGATAGTGCTAGAATCTCTTGTGCTCAGTGGGAGGGTGGGTGCAAGGGGTGCCCCAAATAGAGAATCCTACTGGGGCTAGCAAGCCACTCTTTAGAGGTAAGGGTAGCACCTCAGGAGCTGCACTTGCCGTTATAGTACCATCAGTAATTTTAATCACATCAAATTCTTGATTTTTTTTTTAATTGGATCTTTTACAGAGGTAGAGGAGCCATAGGAGAGGATGAGAATAGGAAATGAGATTTGAAGACAACTTTGTGGATTAGCCTCTTAGTCCCAAGAAACCCTGCCATAATTCTGCTGTCTGTCTTTTTTGTATTTTAATATTTTACCTGCCTTTCTAATCCAAAGAAAGTTGAAAGTGTCATATTAAAATAATGCCTACTTTGTATCAAGGACAAGGGCCACATCTAGTATTTATCAAGTAGGAATGACTTTATTAAATACATTTCATATTTTATTTGGTTTTATATATTTTCTTGTACATATTGCTTTATTCACTTCTATTCTATGAGACAAGGACTGTTGTCCCATTTTATAGCTGAATAAACTGAGGTTTACATTACTAGAGAGGCACAGGCTTCCATCAGTAAGTGAAGTCAGGATTTGCCCCCGTGTGTATCTGGCTTCATTTGGCTCTAAAGGATGTAATTCTAAACACTGAGAAAGAAAACTGCTTTCGGCATATCACATGTGCCTGGCTCAGTGCTGAGTGGGTGGTGATAAAGAGAGATTTCACGAAATTAGTGAGCAGGTGACAATCTCCAGCTATTAGGAGAAACAGACAACAGCCGAGGTCACTGGAGCCTTACCTACAGATCAGCTGGAAAACGAGGTGAACTTAGGACGAGAAAGATTGCAGCGTCTTGCAAGAGTATTCTTTCAGGGTATTTTTATGGAGTAAGATATGAGAAAAAGAAAGGATGAGGACTGTATAAGTTTAAACCGAGGACTGCTCTGCCCTGCTTTTTTTTTTTGATGATACTGTGGCTAGAACTTGGGACCTTACATGAGTGAGGCACACAGAAGGCAGGTGCTTATGCCACTGAGCTATATCTCCCTGGCCCTCTGCCCTCTTTTATTTTATTTTATTTATTTATTTATTTATTTCCTTTTTGAGACAGGGTCTTGCTATGCAGCCCAGGCTGGCCTTGAGCTCATTTTTGTAGCCCAGGCTGGTCTCGAACTCGCACTGATCCTCCTGCCACAGCCTCCCAAATGTTGGAATTACAGGCATGCACCACCACGCCCGGCTCCTCTGCCCTCTTTTAATCATGAGTTTTCATTTGAAGATCAGAAAAGGCATTCTCAGATGCATGAACAGATGAATGGAGATAAATGTAATCATTTAAACTGGAAATTATCATTCCCTGTGAATTTATTATATTATTATTATTATTAATTATTATTATTATTTATTTGATACAGGGTCTCCCTATGCAGTTGAGACTCACAGTGATCCTCCTGTCTCAGCCTCCCCAGCACTGGGATTACAGGTGTGGACCTCCATACCTGGTTTGTGGCTGGCACAGCATACCATAGGTCCTGGGGTTGGCGCAGCATGTGGTACTGTGATGGAACTCGGGTCCTTGCGCTTGCCAGGCCGGCACTCAGACTGCCGAGCTATCGCCTCAGCCTTCCCTGTGCATTTGGATGGGGAAGGGAAGAGACTCAATATGTGGTCATGTTTTATCACTTGCTATGGATGAGACCTACTTACATGAGATCGGACAATAGAGAACCATAGTTTAACCAGGGAAAATGGAGGGAGGCTTCTCTCTCAATATATTTCCTTTTTTTTTTTTTTTTTCCCAATCAGAGGCAGGGACCCATCAATACTTTTGAAGACCCTCGAATGCCCTGTGGCTTCCAAGCCAATTATCACCAGCCAAGACCTTGCTTTCCATTCTGGGATGAGATGGCCACTCAGGAAGTTCCGACTGGCCTCGAACACTGCGGCTCAGGTAGGAACACGAACTAAAGCTGGGCATGGGGACAGAACTGGAGGACAAGGGAAGGTGACAAGGGCTGCGTACTCTGAAACAATGCTGCATGGCTCATGCGGAATCCATGTATTGTTCTCTGACGGAAAGTCCCAGGCCTTTGCAAATAGTTTGCATTGCTTTATTTTTCAACAGGAAGACTGAGCTTGAAAAACAGGCCTAAGAGGGATTATTAATTATTATTATTATTATTTGGTTCTGGGAATCGAACTCAGGACTTTGTACTTGCCAGACAGGTGCTTGTGCTACTGAACCATCTTCCTAGCCCAAAGAGGGATTATTTTGAGTCTCTGTTTTGTAAACTGTTTTGCTTCCTGAGCATTTCCCGATACTTACCCTCTTAGGACCTGCGACGTCTGCGATCATAAAGGCTAAACTGGAACTACTTAGCCTTTCCACAGAACACCGCTTCTCCCATTCGTGGTCTCTTTCTCTGTACTGCTTGTACCTCCCCGCGAGCATAAGCGCTCGGTTCCCCGTTCCTCTCCCCTGCCCTCTGTGCTAGGAGGGCCTCTCTCCCTCCAAGCGTTCCCTTTCCATCCTCGTCTTACGGGGGACAGTGCTGCCCCCTAGCGAGCAGGAGGCAGCCTTCCCCCGGGAGCTCTGGAGCAGAGGGCTCGGCCTGACCAAGGACCCCAGAAATCTAAAACGAAAGAAACAACTCTTCTGTTTTCTTGGCTCCTTCTGTTTCTTACCAAAGCCATTAGTCCGTGCTTATTTGCTAGCATTTTTTAAATGTACAGAATGTAAAGTTTGATTTTTGAGGATCATGAAATGATTAATTCAGATATTAAGTTCAATTTAAGTTCAGTAGTAAGGCCATGAGACCTTGTTAAAATAGCATATTCAAATATCAAAAAGTTAGCCAAAATTTGTATTTTATCAAAGAATGAATGCATCGCATGAGGAACGTCATTCCTCCTGTGTACTGAATCCAGTACCCACGGGATTGGGGGACTCTCTGGAAACAAAATCAATTTCCTTATTCAGTGTCCGTTTGCCTTCCACAACTTTATAGTAAACTGCTTTTATGGCAGTGGAGAAAGAAAACAAATGTTTGCTTTGTGGTCCGTGCGTCACCTTTCATCAGACATAAACGCAGCAGTACAGGGCGGGCTGCTGTATTACTCAGAGTGGGCTGTGGATGGGGTGCGGGAGGCACAGGAAGTTGCCTCGCTCTTCAGGGCAGGATGAAGGCAGCTCCCAGCATCCATAGTTTCTTGACTCATAAACCTTTGATCTTTGAGATATTATTTGCCACTGCCTGCGTTGCAGACATAACAACTTCTATACTAACACATTCCACCTAGTGTGGCATAAATCCCAATGTCTGGGCTGTCCATTATTACAAAAAAGGCTGGGAATATTTTACACCTACTCACGGGTTCACCTTAAGGACTTGAAACCTGAGGACATAAAAAGTTCTTTAAAGGGCCGAGGAGATAGCTCCATGGCAGAAGTGCCTGCCTGGCAACTGCAAGGTCATGAGTTTGAGCCCTGGTTCCGCAAAAAAAAAAAAAAAAAAGTTCTTTAAACTTCTAAGCAAAACAGATCATTTGCGTAAGTGAAAGGTCAGACAGTTGTGTCAGTGTTCATGGAACACTCTACAAAGCTGAAGTTTGACATCTTCTGGTGAAACTGAGATTAAAGCTACCTTGCATTAGACTCTCAGCTCTGGATGGTTCTTCTGCTTAGTACAAGTAACACCTTTTTAATGGTTGAGGATGTCTCTATCTCTGCCCATGGCCTCAAGATAAGAGGGCCTCTGGAAAAAACAAAACAAAGGAACAAAGAATGCCTCTTTGTATCAGTCAGCTTCCTCAACACTGGGACAAAATACTTAAGACCTGCAACTTAAAGGACGGAGAGGTTTCCTTCGGCTCAGTGTCATGGGTCTCATTTCATGATCCTTGTCCTCCAGCTAGGCCCCTCCTCCTCATAGCCCCTTCAGATTTGAACTCGTCACTGTCAAAGTTCTGACTCTCACCAGCCAATCACCTGTCCTGGCCAGGAGTCTCTTCATCTAGTCAAGATGGCAAGATTAACTGGTACGTTCTTCCTTGTGGCAAAGACTCTTGGTCCTTCTCTTTCTCCCAAGTGGAGAAGTATATTAAGTCCCAAAGGGAAGTGAGTTCTTATTCTTCTTCTGGCCAAGGTCCTTAGATGTTAAATAAAACTAGTTTTTGCTTCAAGATCAATGAGAGTGTCTCTGATATGCGGCCAATGCCTTTAAAATATATGGGTTTCTTACAGCATGGTACAGTCTACTTTACTCTTGTCTGATGGGCGCTAGAGTCATGGAGGCCTTCTTCAGCACCGACGACAGTGCAGCCATGGTAGGTGGCTTGCTACCAGTCAGCAGCCGTCTCTGCAAATGCGGGCTACAGCTCCCAGTACCCTAAGCTCCCTCTGACAGAAGTGTCTGGTGGGAACCCTGGGCCTCCCCAGCCTGCTGTGCCATGGGAGCTGTCCAGATCAAGGAGATGTAGGACTTCTTTCTGGGCTATAGCCCAGCTCCTCTCAGGGACTGAGGTTGGGTGGAAGGCAGTCACAGGGTTACGAGAACGAGTGACGAATGCATGGAGCAACCAGTGATTTCCGCAGCTGTGGGACATTTTCCTGGAGATGTGTTGAATGAAAAGAAAGGGAGAAAAATACTCTACATTTTCTTCTTCTTCTTCTTTCATCCTATTTATAACTTCAGCTTCCTTCCCTTCCTCCGGCTCAGGGCTACTTCCCGGTCCTGCGTCCCCCTCTGGTCCGCGCTCTCAGAAGGCATGAATGAACTTCTTTTGCAAGGATCGCACATCTGTCAGTGACTGCAGTGCTGACCGGAGGGGCCATGGAGGAAGGACCAGGGCTCCTCACGGCAGCCTCCTTCTCAGTGTTGTTCTGATTCAGGACAGGCAGAGGCTGGGGTGAAGGAGAGCTGAGGAGGGAGAGTGCAGCTGGGAACACACATGAATGAGGAAAGCCTGAGCAGGTGAGGGCAGAGAAGACTCAGTCTCCCCCACCAAGGCTGGGGATCCTTTGAATAGAATGAGTAGGTGCTAGAGGCGTGCAGAGGAAGGAAGCCCGGGTACGGCAAAGTGGAAACAAATAATGCTTGGTAGCGAGGTAGAGCATCACAGAAAGAGAAGCAGGCAAAGGGACGAGAAGGAGGCAAGAAGTGGGGCAGCCCAGAAGAAAGACAAGGCAGGAGGAGGAGGGGAAATGGCGCGGAAGAGAAAAATAGACGATTCTGGGGCCATTAGCTGCACAGCTAAAAAGGGAAGCCACATTTGCATGCAATTGCCTGTGCAGCTGTACATTTCTTAGGGACAATCTTGTAGTCATCATTTTCTTTCATTTTTATCTCCTCCTCCTATCCGCCTCTGCCCCCTTCTCCCTGTCAGCCTGGAGCCATTATCAGGAGCCAATGGGGGCTGAGAGCTGGTGTTCTGCATGAATGAATGGGTCCTTTCTGTCTCAGCTTCTCGTCATCTTCTGTCAGGGAACCTTGTGTATCAATGGAGCCCCTTACACAAGACAGGGCTGAAATGTCTGTTACTGTTTATAGTCTGACTGGAATGGAGCTGCTGACCCTGCCTCCTCTCTGCTCTGTCCCTCCCCTCAGCCCTTTCTCTCAGTCATCCTAAGAGAACCATCTTTTTTTTTTCAACATGTCAAGCTTTTGTTCTCTGTCTCTAAGAACTCACTGAAGTTTTGCTCTCATTCACTATTATGATTAGTTCTGATCCACAGGGTATAAGTAAACCATTTTTCAGGTGTAAGCCTGTGCCTCAGCCCCTGGGAATAAGATATTGACATTGGAGGCCCTGGTAAACACGTAGGCCTTTAGGCCACTTACGTCACAGAACAGCAGCCATACTTGACTCAGTCTCCCACCTGTGAAGACCCTGAGTGACCATAGTGCATCTTGGGAAACACGTGGCCACACTGGGCATGCTTCCTTGGCACCCTTCCAGAGTGATGGTGTCAAGTCGTTCTTCATTTCAGGGATGAATTTTGAAATCCAGAGATGGATTTGTCTTGAATCACCCAAACCTGTGGATGTGGTATTGGCAAAGTACACTTTGGCCAAATACTTTCTTAGAGCTGGCAAGCAGTCTACAGCCATAGAACCCCAACTTGGGCTCGAGAGAGTAACTTATGGTCTTACTGCCATACTACTTGATTTGAGAAACAAGCCCGCAACGTTTTTCTTTTTTGTACAGTGCAGCCTGCTGTGCTTTGTTTACTGACCACAGGGAGACCCTATATGCCCACATACACAGAATAGCCACCCTCTCCTAGTGTGGAGGGGAATAGATGTGCGTGTAACAAGTGGTAGAGAACCTGTACTTTGGAACCTAATTGCTTGGATTTTCATCTGCTCTTCTAAACTGTGACTTTGGGCAAATTATTTTTGGTGCTTCAGTTTTCTCCAGGGTGCAAAAGTTTGCTAAAGCAGGCTCCCCAGATCAGTAGCACCAGTATTGTTGGGCACGCAGTGTTTTAAACCCTACCTCAGAACTATTGATCCAGAAGCCCCCAAGATGCATTAGACAGGGGCCTGTGGCTTAGCTCAATTGTTTAAGCACTTGCTCAGGCAAATGCTGTCAGGCTTAGGGGACCAGGGTTTGATCCCCAGCTCCACATGCTTTACTGGACCTGTCCTTAAGGCAGCCTGAGCCAGCCAGTCAAAAACAAAACAAATCAAAACAACAACAACAACAAAAAATCATTCTCAACTTTTGCGACGGGGTGTGGTGGTGCATGCCTGTAATCCAAACTCTTGGGAGGTTGTACACAGGTGGATCACTATGAGTCCCACCTGGTAGTGAGACCTGAACGCCCTGTAGACCCTTCCGTAAGATACAAAAAAAGAAAGGAAGGAAGGAAGGAAGGAAGGAAGAAAGGAAGAAAGGAAGAAAGGAAGAAAGAGTGAACGAAAATATTAGAGCCACGTGGAGAGTTTGTAACATGTAGGCCTATCAGTTGTAAGGTTCCACTACCAGGGCTTCTGGGTTAGTGGGTCTAAGTTGGGGCCCAGGAATTTGCGTTTCTAATAAATTCTCAGGTACCACCAAGGCTACAGCTTTAGTGATCGTACTTCGAGGGTCACTCAGTTAATTTATGGAAGGCATAAAACAGTGCCTCACTTAGTAACCCCGATATGAATGTTCACAATTATCAATCATTGTCCTGAAGTGACTTCTGACTCATTGTCCTGAGATGCATTCTGGGAGTCCAAAATTGTCTGGGAAACATTGAGTCAGAAAGTGACCCTCAGCTGGGTTGAGTACACTGCGTGGCCAGGACTGCACAGGGAGTACCAAGAGGACGGTCCAAGACAGACAGAGAGAGAGAGAGGGAGAGAGAGAGAGGGGGCTCCATCCTTGCCTGCAAGGGAGTCCGATCACATGGCACAGCAAACGGCTCCTGAAGTATGAAGCAGTACATTCACTTGTCACACCAAGGTTGGCAATGTCAACCGACAACTCTAGACTGTACTATTTAAAATTTCTCAAACAAATTGACTAATAAATGACTGAACGGAAGAATGTCTTTCCCAGATAAACTGTGGAAGCTGAGGGGAGATAGCAAGGAGAGTCCGACCTCATAGTCACTCCTGAGGCTTTCTCAGCCAGTGGGGCGGCTGGGAGAGATCAACCTTGGGCAGTGTTTGGAAAGGGCGATTGACCGCCAGGTGGGACATTTCAACAGAAAAACACAGATGCCTCCAGCTTGGCTTTTAAGTGTTGAGCACATTGAGGGAATGCCAGAGAGACTTGTTACATGGAGATTCACCTTGCTCTGAAATGTTTATCCTTACAGCAGATTTGTTCTTTCAGCTGACCATTTCAGATGGCTCCAGCTTTTTTTTTTTTTTTTTTTTTAATGATACTTTAAACTCTATCTGTTTCCTATGTATGTTTGTCTTCCTTTGGGCTACATCTGCCTTTCCTTTCCTAAATGGCAGCTTCAGCCTTTTCTAAAAGACCTGAGACTGCGTGAGCGTGAACTTGAAAAGTGTGTGTGTGTGTGTGTGTATGTGTGTGTGTGTGTGTGTATGATGGTTGTTATGATATAGAGTATTAGGAGGCCAATTCATCCCTCAGAGGATGCTGGGCTGTTTCTCTCCCAGAAGATTTACAGATAACCGTAGTGAAATGAACTAGGAAGCTGGTGAGGTCCCCTCCTCCAATCTCAGGTTGTACTTACTCAATTTTCCGACTCAGCGTAGAAATGTCTTAAGCTCTCCAGTGACAGTAATGTGTAACCCTTCAGTGGCACGAGGCTGGAGAGTGAAATGCTAAGGGAGAGGGTGAATGGGAGCCTTCTCAGGTGCTGACTTGATAAGGTGTGCGTGTGGGAAGGAGCCCGTGATACTATCTCTCAGGGGCTGGCTTTTCTACAGGAGGCTGCACTGCAGGCAGAGTGGCCCTGACCCGCTTCTCCCAGGGGACAGAGGAGCTGCAGGGAGGAAGAGCCCATCTCTGAGGCTACCTGCAGTTGTAAGGCAGAAATACTGGGCGGAAGGAGAGGAAGGAGTCTGCAGAGCGCCAGCAGCGCACAAGAGAGCCAAGGCACTAGGCAGCGTCTCGGGCCTGGGCGGCATCATCTTGCCTGTTTGATAAGACCGGGCCTGTGGGTGCGCAGTGCCCTTTGCTGCAAGCGAAGGGCATCAGTCTGGTGGTTGTAAAGTCACCCTGTCACATTACCTCTTGCTTTCTTCTCCAGCCTCCTGCTCCTCTGCTGGCTTTTGAGCCTGTGCTATTTCATATTCCAATTACAAGAACTTTTGGCTTGAGATTTCAGGGTATAGACAGAAGGGTGGGGACAGTAGGCAGAAGGATGGCCACCGTGGGGTAGTGGAAAGAGCTTGGCCTGAGATGTCCTGGGCCCTGGAGGTTTGGCTAAATTCCCTAAGGTCCCCTTGTCCCCAGCAGGTGTGATAATTCAAAGAGCTCTGGCTTTGTTCGGTGGGAGCGGCAGACTGCGAAGGTCACACGGCCTGTATACGCTCTCTGCCTACTTTTTCCTCTCAGTTTAGTGGGAGCCAAGGAGCCCAGAGACCTCAGCCTTCCCAGCCTAGCCACCCCCGACTGACTCCCGGGGTGTTCCTTTGCTGTACTGGCCTCCTGTCCCCTAACTTATTTTATGAGGATAAGAGAAACGGCCCAGGAGAACCAGAAGACAAGAAGTGCTAGGTTCTGATGTGGAACCTGGACAGGCCCAGGGCTCTAAGACCAGGAAAGCTTTTCAGGAGTGGACTTGCCCTTGCAGGTCCCTGGGAAGGAAGGTGAATACGAGGCTAGCAGGAAGCGCGAGGGGAGGGCTGGTCCAGTTACAGCGAGAATGAGAGAGTTCTGCCCGCCTGATTACTGCTTCTCAAAAATGAAAACTCGGGGCCCGGCGGCGGGATGGCTCAGTGGTCTAAAGCGCCTGCTTGGGAAGGCCTGGGCGGCTTCAGGGACCGCGGTTCCATCCCTGGCACCCTATGCTGCGCCAGCCCTGCCCTCTGGGCGAGCTGAGCCAGCCATAAAAATGAGTGAATGAACAAAGGTTCTGAAACAAGAAATAAATAAATAAAATTTAAAAAAATTCTTGAAAAAAAATGGAAACTCATAGGAAGTCAGCTGCATTGCCCTGGAAATGGGGGATGGGGGTGCAAAGGGAGGGAAGGAGAGAGAGAGAAGCTGTTAACTTTTTCAAACCGCAAGTATTTAGCCCGAGTTGGGAAAATGTCCCTGGGGCACCGAGTTCTTATTGGATCCAAGCAATCTGACCCCTCTGCTGGAGCAGGCGGGGGCGGTCGCTCGCGGGTGGTGCACGGAAACCTTGGGGTAGGTGGACGCGGGGAGGATGGGAGCCGCGCGGGAGAGGGGTGTGGGAGAGCCGCGGGTGGAGTGGCGGGCAGGGACAGCCTGTTGCGCTCACGTCTGGCCCAGGACAGGCGCGTACTCTGCGTCCAGATGTTCGCTGTGTTTATAGCCGCTGAAGCAGAGGCTCGGCTTCCTCATTAATAAGTCGCTTTTTTTGCGCGGCAGCCAGGGGTCTCAGCCCGCAGCCTGCAGCTGGAGGCCGCGTCGCGCTCCCCTCCCCCAGCCGCGCGTCCATAACCTCGACCCCGCCTTCCTCCCTGCAATCCTCCCAAAATACACGAGCACACAAAAAGAAAAACACCAGCAGATTTTTTATTTCAGAGAGTAAACACGAGGGCCACGGGGGTCTGGAGGTTATGGGAAAAGAGGAAACTATCGGGCTAATCAGGCAGCACACACTTCCCCTGCTGAAATAAAACAGAAATCATTGCTACGCGGCGCTGGCGAGTTAACCCCGGCGCTGCCGGCCGGTCGAGCCGGTGCAGCAAGAGCCGCGACGTCGGGCACCCGGGCGGGACGAGCAATTCCGATCTTTCAGCCCCGGAAGAGGAGAGAGGCCAGGGCTGCCTCGGCCTGCAGGGCTCTGTAGCAAGTTTGCCCCAAGTCGGGCTCTAGAAACGGACGGTTGGAACAGAAGAGATTTCGGACTGAGATGTAGTTTTGCAAGAGGCGAGATAGGTTGGGAGATAGAAAGCGAAGGAAGGCCGCGCCACGCCACGAGCGCTCCGGGCGGGCGCGGCGTGGCTACCGTTGGGGAAGGAGTTAGGTGGGGCTGGCTAGGGCCCGGGTTTTAGCTCTGCCTGGAACAGGCCAAGAGCAAGCACCGAGCCTTGCTGGGCCTCAGTTTCCTCATTTGTAATAGGAGTGCCGACCTCAGTGAGCTACTGTGAGCTGTAACCGTGCAGAACGTGGAAGTGGTACAGCAGCTGGTGTGGCCCTGAGACGGCGCTTCAGCAGGATAGCAGAGGCTCCTGGAACACAGAGCCCTCCCTCCCTGCCTCCCTTCCTTTGCTTTCTCTTGCTCCCTCCCTCCCTCCCTCCTTTTTCTTCTTTTCCCTTTCCATTCCCCTTTTCTCTTCTCTTCCCC
>PVJA010038957.1:0-19452 GCA_004027025.1 Myocastor coypus | reverse complement strand
CTCACTTTTGTAGCCCAGGCTGGTCTCGAACTCGCACCAATCCTCCTTCCTCAGCCTCCCTAGTGCTGGGATTACAGGCGTGAGCCACGACACCCGGCTACACATGTTGGTGTTTGCAAGCCCACGAAAGGCACTGCAATTCTGCGCCAGCACTTCTTCCTGAGTCTCAAGACACAGGCCGCTCTGCTGCCTCTGCAGGCATCTGTAGCTGATGAACCAATTCTGTTTCACTCTCACACCGCTTTCAAATATTAAATTTACGATAAAGGAAACTTTCCCATTTCACAGGTTCATAGAAATGTATCTAGTGCAAAAATATGAAATCTAAAGAGAGAGAAGCATACAATAAACACAACGTGCATGTCATATAAGCTAGAGGAAAAGTAGAAGAGTTTCAAACTATATTTTACTTATAGGTATCACGATATAGAGCATTCTTAGAGAAAAATGTTGCATCCTTCTTCCCCAGGCCTTTTGCAGGGCATATTTTACATCGTTGTTTCTGAAGCTGTAGATTAAGGGATTCAGCATGGGGATGACCAGGGAGTAAAATACAGAAACCACTTTGTCAGTGTCGCTGGAGTGACCCGCCTTGGGCTGCACATACATAAATATCAGAGTCCCGTAGAACACGGTGACCATGGTCAGGTGGGACCCACAGGTGGAGAAGGCCTTGCGCCTGCCTGCTGTGGAGTTCATCCTGAGAATGGCTGTGAAGATAAGCAGGTAGGACACGAGGACCATTAGAAGAGAAGATATTAAATTAAAAGTTGCTAGGATGAGATTTATCACTTCGATTTCGTGTGTATCTGAGCAGGCAAGAGATAACAAGGGGAAAAAGTCACAGAAGAAATGACTGATGACACTGTGTCCACAGAAAGACAAAGTGAAGATCTTTACAGTAATCAGGAGAGCCACAAATGTGCTGTACAGGTAGATCGTCACCATCAGTACCCAACATACCCTTGGGGACATGATGACGGTATAGAGCAGAGGGCTGCAGATGGCCACGTAGCGGTCATAGGACATGGCAGCCAGGATGAAAAGCTCACAAACAATAAGCATAATAAAGAAGGCCAGCTGTGTGGCACAGCTATAATAGGAGATTGTACTTTGATCTATGAGAAAATTTTCCAGCATTTTAGGTCCCACAGCTGTAGAGTAGCCAAGGTCAGTGAGAGCCAGGTGTCTGAGGAAAAAGTACATGGGTGTTTGCAGCTGGGAGTCCACCTGTGTGAGGATGATCATGCCCAGGTTGGCCACCAGTGTGGTCAGGTAGATGATGAGGAAGAGCAGGAACAGTGGAGCCTGCAGCTCTGGACGATCTGTGATGCCCAGCAGGATGAATTCGGTCACCAGTGTGAGGTTGTGCCTATCCATCTGCATTGACCAGAAGACCTACCTAAATTGAGAGATTAGCATACGTCAGCAGGTTTTCAAAAATTATCTGCCACTGGGCAAATTTCACTACAGAGAGTTATTGTATAGAAAGTGGTTTAATTTTTGCCATTTGGAATATTTTTGAATTAATCTTTTTGTCGAAAGTTACACTGTGAGTCTGATCTGAAATCATTTCCCTCCTCAAAGAACACGACTACGAAGTAGTTACAGTCTATGGAAATTACTTCAGATACATATTTTAAGTTACTGTAAGCTTCTGCTTGGCAAGTGTAAGAGCCAAGGTGTGATCCCCCCGCACTGCATGTTGTTCTGCTGCTGTGCAGTGCCGTCCCCAAAAGAGGGTGTGTGGACACGTGACTATAACCCCAATGCTGCGGAGGTTGAAAAAGGAGAATCTTTATGGGTCTGAGTTGCATACTGAGACGCTATACCAAAGAAGTAAGTAAATCTTTAAGAAAAATAATATTAATCCTGATTTGATTATCAAATGCTATATCTAGCTGTTTTCATATTTACTTCATAAATGCACATAAACAAAACCACTTTACTTACAAAACTAATCACAGAAAAAATGATGTCAAATTAAGTTTTAACGTCTAAATTTACTTCAACCCTTGTTCTCTAACCTGGAAGTTGTCATACCCATGCACATGTCCATTCACGTACACTGGTGTGCATTTGTGTGTTTCACTGTGACGAAAAATCTTGGTGACCTTTACCAGTAAGATGAACCCTTCATCTTTTGTAATTATCTTGAACACCATTAGACTCCTGTCACTGGATTTGGGATAAACACTGTATCTTCGTGAGGACACAAAGAGCAACCACTGGCCTCAGAAAATTTTTCCATCACAGAATCTTGTGTTCTGGACAATGCAACAGTCGAAAAGAAGGGAAAAAGCTTTTATTTGAGCTTAAGTAATTATGTAAACTATGATCAGAAACACAGAATCATGTTTCAGAAAAATATTAAAATCTCTCTCCTATCTGGCATGATTTCCTGTGAAACACCAGCTGGTGGAAGGCTCATAAGGTTGCTTGGTGTGCTATGTGAAATATATCTCTGTAATAACTATTTTCTCCCTGTATAAATACTTAAGCTTCCTACTTCATCAGTGTGGTCTTTGTACATTAAATTTAAATTTTGTATGTTTTCTGACACTTGGCAATCTAGAGGAGATATTTCATGACTTGTAAAAGAAGTATTTCTTTATTCAATCTTAAATCTAATTCTAACTGAAAAAAATCAAAGATACTTATTCCTTACATTGAGACTTCGTGGTCAATAAAATACACGAGTGAACCTACCTGCGCAGGAAGATCTGCTAAGCCTCACAGCCTGCTTCTCTTGCAGGCTATGATTGTTCACAGGCTCTAGTCCAGGACCCCGAGGAATGAACTCCCAAGTGAAGTCTGATTCCTGAGGGAAAGAAAGAAAGACTACAACCCATTTCTCAATTCTCCACTGAAAACATTACACAAACTGAAGTGCAAATAGTGGCAAGGGGCTTCCTTCCACATCCATAGAAAGTCATAACAAAAGGCAGTGTTTGCATGCACTGATTTGCTCTTTTTCTTTTTTCTTTTTTATTATTAATGCACTACAGTACTTAATACATTGCATAATGTAGACTTCATCATAGTTGTTCAGAGTACAAAATGCAGGCATGATTTCTTGTCTAAACGACGTTAGTACAGGTGATAATTTTCACTGAACAAAGAGAAAGGACTTGTATATCTAGGTAGTCTGTCACAGTAGTGTATTATAAGCTCATCTGGGTTCTGGGCAGTAACCCCGTGGCCCATATTATCTGGATAGCACTGCTGCTGCCCTCGGAAAAGAAAATGCAACACTTCACGTCGGTGTGCATTCATGAACACATGGTACTGCCTAAAATTTCAAAATGGAAATGGGTTCAAATAGACCTAACTTTAATATTTTTGTAAAATTTTTACAGCACCCATCACAGTCCTACCTTGTCTTATGCCTCGTTCAGTAATGAAAAGCTTTAAAGTATAAAATCCATTTCCCTAGTAATTAAAGAATTTCCTCAATTCACATATAAATGCTGACATGACCGAATTGTTTTTTTTTTTTTCCCTTGTATTTCACTACATATTCCAAAAGCAATATAAATGTGAAAGTAGATCTGAAGAGTGCGATGACCCACTAGTGGTCTCTATCATAAGCCACTTGAAAGCATAACTATTCAAAGGAACTGGCATATGGACTAGAGAAATAGACACATGATAGGTTTTCAGGTGTATTACAGTGCTCTTGGTGATAACCAATGTGTCGTTACCAAACACGGGGTGGTTATGGGTCAATGGACGCTGAAAATGTGACATTTCCCTGACAAGTACCATTCATTAGTCTTGAGGGAAGGTTACTTTGAAATTTGTGATGATGTAGGTAAAAATGTGTGGAAATTCTGCTCAGCACAAGGAGCATGTTTCAATTTATCAAGAAAGCCTGCTTTCATGAGTTAAGGAAATAGTCTACCAGTTCTAATTGACTCAGGCTGTCTTGGATAACAAGTGGAACTAATGTGCTAATTTAACTTAATTTTATACATTTAGGACAGCATCTACAGGATCTAAAAGGTCTACAGGGTCTCACTACACAGACTGGACTCATAATGATGCTCCTATTTTCAGCCTCCCATGGGCTTGGATTACAGGAGCGTGACACCTTGCCCAGTCTCAATCCATGTCTTAGCTTACCCCTGGGGCCATGTCAGCACTGTGTGCTGGGGATGGAACCCGGTACACTAGGCTCTGCCAAAGTGGTGATCTCTTTGGATGGCCTTGCTAATTCTATTAACTAGATTAACATGTCACTTGAAGTATTTTTTTCCCCTGTGCGATAGATCATCACCTTGTGTAGAGAAGAACTAAAACTCAGTGCTGAGGCATCAAATGTTACATATTGAGTACTCCGAAAGCATCTGAGAAGGGGTAATAATAAAACTGGGTGCTTCTTAATTATTCAGGGTAGCTTTGTTTTTATTGCCAATTTTTTTTGTACTCAATTCACATTTTTTCTTTTTCTTTTTTACTTTTAAGTGTCTCACAATTGTCTGAATTTAAGAATATTGTTTGTTGGAAGCATAATTTCTTCATCCATAAATGTGATTATCCAACATTCAGCTTTTTGTAGAGTAGCTTTCAAATTTTGTATCTGTGCACAAACACAGTATTTTTTTTCACAAATACATACCATGACAATTATTTATTTATTTATTTATCTATTTATTTATTTATTTATTTATTTTTGTATGCTCTACATTGTTTTCAGGGCTTCATTACTAGATCAGACTCATAGTGATCCACCTGTGTACAGTCTCCCAACACCTGAATTTTTTTCGTGCTATTTATTGCACAATAATGTCCTCAGAAATGGCTTCTCTATATCTACCACTGAGATTAATGAGTACTGTGTATTAAGTATTAAGGTAGATATACTCAGTCCATCTTTGAAATATGTACTTCAGCCATGATGTTTTTTGATAATTCAGTGAATCTATTTTTAAAATTGAGATATAGAAATCACCCATCTTGATTATATTTGTGTTTATCCAATCTTTTATATCCTGTAGCATTTGTTTGTATGAAGTTGGGTATGTCAATATTTCCTGGGTGCATCTTTAATTTTTTTATCTTCAGCTGTTATTCCTTTTACAAAACGATAGTCACCATAAAAGCTATTCTTATCAGCTTTTCTCTGAAGTTCATTTTGCAGAGCAAAATGGCTACTTTTGCTTGCTTTCAGGTGCCAAGAACAGAGGATACTGTTTTTTATCATTTGACATTCATTTGTTAACTTTTGTAATTACATATGTCTCCTCATGGCAATAGACTCTTGCTTGTGGTTTCAGTCAAGACTTGAACTGTGCCACTAATAAAGTAGTCAGAGCGATTTTCACTGGAAGCTACTACTAACAGACTGCTCTCTTTGAATTCTTTTTCAGTTGCTGACTAAAATCAGAAAATTGTTTTTTACCCATCAAAGTACACAGCACTAGAGTTCTATTGTGCTATGTGCAAATATCACAAAACACATGTACCTCTTCATCTATATTCATTACTCTTCCGTTCTTCTAAACTGGATCCAACTCTGTAGCCTTCTGTCTTGTTCTCTAGTCTCTGAAAATATAGCACATTGCTAAAATGTCTTCAAGACTACGATCCTTACCATAATATAACACCAATTAAAACATTCACTCGTTTTTTGGGCCATATAAATGTGAGAAATACCAGAAGGTTCAACATTAAAATATTTAGTAAGCCCATTTATGCTCACTGCACACTCTGGAGTAAAATAGAACAAGCTAAAATCTGTGCTTTGTAAGTAAAAATTATACTATTTAAGCATTTTATATAACTGTGTTGCATAGTTTTTTCCATGGCCTTTGCAGAGCACATTTTACATCTTTATTCCTCAAGCTGTAGATCAAGGGATTCAGCATGGGGATGATCAGGGTGTAAAATACAGAAGCCACTTTGTCAGTGTCAAAGGAGTGGCTGGACCTAGGCTGCACATACATAAATATCAAAGCCCCATAGAACAAGGTGACCACGGTCAGGTGGGACCCACAGGTGGAGAAGGCCTTGCGCCTGCCCGCTGCGGAGTTCATCCTGAGAATGGCTGTAATGATGAGCAGGTAGGACATGAGGATAATCAGAAGGGAGGAAATTAAATTCAGGGCTGACAAGAATAAAATTATCAGCTCAGCTTCATGTGTATCTGAGCAAGCCAATGATAACAATGGAAGATTGTCACAGTAGAAATGACCAATGACATTGGACCTACAGAAGGACAAACTGAAAACTTTGATGGTGACAAGAAGAGACACAAACGTGCAGTAGAGGTAGGACACTGCCATTAGTACCCAACATAGCTTTTGCGACATGATGATACTGTAAAGGAGAGGGCGACAGATTGCAACATAGCGGTCATAGGACATAGCAGACAAAATTGGAAGTTCACAGGCAACGAACAAAAGGAAGAAAGCTAACTGCACGGCACAACAGTGATAGCAGATTGCATTTTGATCCACAAGGAAATTTTTCAACATTTTTGGTCCCACAGCTGTTGAGTAGCCAAGGTCTGTAATTGCCAGGTGTCTGAGGAAAAAGTACATGGGTGTGTGCAGGTGGGAGTCCACCTGGGTGAGGACGATCATGCCCAGGTTGGCCACCAGCGAGGTCAGGTAGATGATGAAGAAGAGCACAAAGAGCGGAGCCTGCAGCTCAGGACGATCTGTGATGCCCAGCAGGATGAACTCGGTCACCACGGTGAGGTTGTGTGACTCCATCCAGCGTCATCAGAAGGCCTCTTCTGTGTGGATACATCACCATGTATCAATAGCCTTGTTAGTACCTTGACACATTTATTACATGGAGGCAGTATAGATATAATCTATTATAACTTCCAGTAGACAGTATTGAAAAGTAGGTCTATCTTCCATCAAAAAGAATATTATTTAATTCCAGAAATAATTAGCTTCCTCAGAAGAAAGCTGTTTAGGATGTCTAATGTTTAAAGGAAAGGGAAACAGTTAAACATGTTATTTTACTCATTTTGGACCTTAAAATAGTGTCCGCATCAGTACATCTTGCTAAAAGTGAGAAATATACCTATTAGTAGACAGATGAAAATATGTATCAATAGACAGAAATACAGTGGATAGATGATATGTAGATATCATAATTGATGATATGTAGAAATATGCATGTGTAGATATAGATGCCTAAAAATGATTGATAAATGGATAATGACTGTGTTATTTTTTTAAAGTGGAATTATTGCCATTTGTGTAATAATATTCATCCAATGACACCGAACGAATATACCTAATAAGGTGATATTCACCTTAAGTGTAAAAAGAAAAGTTGTTATTGTATGGTGGGCGCTGAAAAAGCTAAAGCTAGGAATTTCTCTTGCCTCGCAACTCTCCTTCCAGTATTCGTCTTGCTGAATGAAATACATTGTGTCACAGTGATTACGCATACTCATTTTTAGAGCAGCAGTTAATAGTTGCTAAGCCGGAGAAGTAGCCTACATGTTCAGCGGTAGAAGAAGAGGTACTTAAAAGGTGAAGTTTCCCACATCACTAACCTACTGTAAGAAAGGAAAGGTACACTACAGTCTTTTGTAGGAAAAGGCTATAGCTTTAGGCTGCAATCTGAAATGAAATTTAGCATTACGGAAGCCTTAGTATCTCATGATTTCTCTTATCGGAGAACTCACCTTACAAACAAAGAGCAAATTTAAGCCAGAAAGTAGGCAGAAAAATGAATAAAGGAATAAAAGTACGTTATGTACAAAGGCCAACTCTACAAAAGGAATGAAAATGTATCTGGCAAACATGCACTAACTAAAATAAAAAGTGCTTTAATGACAAATTTCAAAACAACACATTAGCTTGCGTAGTGCACTACTTTTCTACATGTTAAACTATTTTGACAAGATATTAACATAACTTGAATGTATATAAATTTACTGACATATCAATATATCTCTGGAGGTGTATTAATCATAATTGAAATAAATAGCAAATGAGATACATACTACTTGTGCTAATCTTAGACCATGTGTATGGACATTATTTTAATTGGTTTATATAATGAAAAGAAAAAAATTCTCTGAGGAGAAAAGGGTAGCCTTCACTGAAGAGAAAACTATTGAAATGTTTACAATGTATTTTAATGCCTCAGTGGGTAATCCTTTTACTATATTGAAAAGTACATAGGAATAAAAAAAAATAAAGCTGAGAAATACGTGGATTCCTGATGTGATTTAAGCTTCTCTTTGAATTACATCTGCAAGAAATTCTTCACAACATGCTACACTGCAAGTACAGAATAAAAATAGGCACATGCCATTTTAAAGTAAGGAGGTCAGTACTTTCCGAAAATGTTGTGCTATTGTTTGAAGCTAAAATAATAGATAACATAAGTATAAATAGATAAGAAGTTAGAAACAATACAGTATGAAATGTTGAGTCACAAATTTCTAAGCAAGCCACCAAAAGACAAATAAGACATGTGCAAAGTCGATCACATGTAACGTTCACTTTGTTTCTTGAAAACAATTCCTGAAGCTGTGGACACTCTACCATCCATTCCCTGCTTCATGAAGATGATTTTCTCAAACTAAAGATAATAAGATTATCAAGTAACAGAACTAGAAATGTGCCTTTAAGAAAATGTCATGAGAAGCAGTATGTTATTTGTTTGCTTCTGTGTTAGTTTAATATGTAATCATGAAAAAGTTTAAAGTGACACACATATAATAATTGGGGTTTTTTTTTTTTTGTCTTTTTGAGACGGGGTCTCGCTATGCACTTTAGGCTGGCCTTGAACTCACTTTTGTAGCCCAGTCTGGTCTCGAACTCTCACCGATCCTCCTACCTCAGCCTCCCAAGTGCTGGGATTACAGGAGTGCGCCACCACGTCCATCTTTCTTTCTCTTTCTTTCTTTCTTTTTTTTTGAATAATTGTTTTTTTTCTAAGCAGGAAAAATAAGTTTTTTTTTTCCTGCAATTTAGGAATAAAATGGGAAAAATCCAACTTATTTTTTTATGCTATGCAATTGTACCTGGACACTTTAATTTCATTTTTAAAATGTATACTTTGAGATAAATTTATTGCAAAATGAAGAACACTGCCATCTCCATAAAAATTAATATTAAATTCCCCTAAAACTCTGTAATTTTAACATGTCATGACCAGGTGGAACTTCCTTTTCCCTCTTGAAGGGATCCAGAATGTGTTATTTTGTATAGGTTTTTACATAATTATGAAATACTAAAATACCTTCCAACAACTCACAGAAGTGTGTATTTTCACGAATAACTGCAGATTTAAAGATCTCAGTATATGATTCAATCGGTAAGATTCTGAAATAACGCATTTCACAGAATTGTGCCCCATTTTTAGTTCTATGACTATATGTGATACATCATTTTGTATTTTCCAAGCCAACACACTCACTATATTATTCTTCTGAAGTTCACGAACATTCATCCTCTCAAATTCGGTGACAATGTTCCCAAATTATGATAAGGAGAAAAGGAGAGATTTTCTGTTGCTGCTGAGACATTGTGCAGTACTGTAAAGCACAGAATCAGAATTCTAAACTCTCTTCATTAAGTGGCAAACCCAGATCAAAAATAGAATTGTTTCTGTAGATTTTTCAAACATTATATTTGATATATGGCACCACAAGAAACCATCTGTCTTTGTCACCTGTAATGAAAAGTTTCTCCTGATTCCCAAGCCCATGTGTGTTTTAACAAGAAGCTTGATGCATTGAGAGTCATGTGTTTCATTCTGGAGAAGCTTTTGAACCTCTCCCTGAGGAAGGGCTGAGCAATTTGCTGCTTATTCTTGAAACCTTGGAGAATTGAATCAAATATCTGGAGGTGATCCACTAATTCTCATGACTCTACCCAACTATGCTATTATGTCACTTATTCCATGTTTTATCTCACAGTTCTACAATCCCAGGGAAGGGGAGCTGTCCAAGGTACTGACTGGAAGATCGCCCTGAGGATTTCCTTCTCTGGTGCTCTCTGCAGCACCATACAAAGTAACCAAGGTGTGGAAAACTAAAGCACCCATTTAAACATGAATACCGCAATAAATTGTGAATGGTGTGCAATGTTTTCATCAGTATTTAGAAAAACTTTCTGTAATATGTGGTAGTGTAGGGGCAGGAAGTCATAATCTGGGATCCTCACGGGATCCTGATAGCTGTGCATTACGTTAAACAGCCATAGTGAACATGAACACCATGGTATAGGCAAGAAAAAAAACTGAAAAAGACTGGATCAATGGCATGAATAGAGTATCGAGAACTAACTCCAGCCCATCCAGCTCCTTTGTCTGTGACAAACGGGCCAAATACTTTCACAGAAGAAATAAACTGCTTCTTTAACCGTTTAAGTTTCATACTGATCTGATCTGAATAAGTTATTTCCTGTATAACAGATTAGCCTTTGCTGAAACTGGTCATCCATACGGAATATATGGCCATCCATCAGTAATATATTTATTGGTAATCATAGATGGTATCATTAGTCTTTCTGTTGTATTTGTGATATTTTACCTTATATAGTTTTTAAAAGCCTTATACTACATTTATCAATCACTGTTATATTCATTGGCTTTTAAGGATCTTCCCTTCTAGGTCATACTCATGTAAACACACATAAGGGTGGATTTCTTTGCAGCTTTTGAGGATGCTTAGAGAATGATCATCTATGTTCATGACTAAATCTTGACATGTGAAGAGGGCACCCTGTGACCAGGTTCCACAGAGCCTACAAACCCAAGCTGAGAAGATGGTAGAAATGTATGGTGGAAAGAGATGTCCTGGATATATGCTTAATACTATCAATTTAGAAAAATATCTTTTGGGGGCTGAGGACATAGCTCCATAGAACAAGCACTTTCCTGGCAAGCTCAAGGGCCTATGTTCAATCCCTTGTTTTTAAATTTAAATTTAACAATGTTTATATTGCATATTTTCATCATCAGCTTAGATTAATAGATATAGGTATATAAGATTGATCAAACAATCAAACATTAACACTTTCAAAAAACATTACTTTGTTTTTTCCCCCTTTCTTTTTTTTAACCATTGATATATTGCATATTGTCCTCACAATAGCTCTACAGAGCGCAGTGTGCGGGCATGATCCACCTTCCCATTGATGTTGCTAAGAAAAAAAAAAGAAAAGAAAATTCTTCTCTTTGAACTAAGAGGAAGCAGATGCATACACAGTCCAATGTTCTACTATTGCAGTGGGCCACCAGTGAAGCTTGTAATGTTGGAGGCTATTGATCTAAGCCTCCTACAGTTCATCTCATCAATCTAGCTCTGCATTTCACGCCTTGTAATTAAGTTTTTTTTTTTTTTTTTTTTTTTCTGGGTGATCAAGGGCAAGTCAAAGCAAGACTTGTATAACAAAACATTCATTTTTTATATCTTCCAGGGTCAGATCCCCTCAGGATTAACTTTGGAACCATATACAGTACTTTGTAGAACTGCTGTTAGTTTCAGCCTTCGGGATGAGTCACAGCCATTGCTTGGCCAGTTTGCTTTCTGTGAAAGCCTGAGAGAATGTTTTTCTCTGGGTAACTCTCCTTAGACACACTATAGTTCATTTATCCCTTTCTTCTGAGGCCCCATAACCTCCTTGACCAGAAAATTTGAGACACCTCTGAGTCATAGGATATTACAGCACATAAGAGAACCTGTGCTGTAATATCCAATCCCTTGTTTTGAAAAAAAATCTTTTGATTAATGATGTGTTTTCTTTTCAAAATAAAAATAAAGGGACTCTTTGAAGGGAGAAAAATGAGTAAAAATTACAAATGAGAATGAATAATAGCATGAAATAAAAGAGAACTGTGTCGGTTTTGGGTAGTTCTATTTTATTATTAGTTTAGTTAAAGGTGCCCTTGAGGTTTTTAAGAACTTGAACTGTTTGGTATCCACTGAGATGGACTCAGTGCTTCTTATTTTAGGGGCTTGTCATAGTAAGCAGTGCTGCACCTTTGTGGGTTTTAGCATGATGAGTTACTGGCTTCAACCTGACATGGCACTTACTGCTTGGCATGGACGGGGCTGTGTACCTTCAGTATACTCTTTTCAGAATTTCTAGTTACAAACTGACTTGTTCTGCATTTGGCGCTGTGCTAGTGGGACTCGGAAAGTTGGACATATTTCTTTTTCTAAATTTTCGGAAGCACCTAAGGAAAATTGTTATTCCTTTCTCCTTTGATATTTGATCTCTCCTTCTTCTCTGAAGAAGCCACCTGAGAGAGAATTTTTGGGTGGGTCAAGAATCAAGAATTATGTTGAATGCCAATTTCTGTTTGGCATCTTATTTATCATGATTTTTGTCTGCTGTATTTCTCAGCATTTATATAAATGAAAATTATAATACACTACTGCTTATTATATTAACCCCAAATCATCAGATATTAACATGAAGAGAGTCTGAGATTTGTTTTGTTTTGTTTTTGTCTTTTTGAGGCCAAATTTCACTATACAGTTCAGGTTGGCCAGGAGCTCACTTAGTAGACCAAGCTGGTCTTGAACTTGTAATGATGCTCCTGCTTCAGCCTCCCAGGGCTGAGGCTACCATCTGAATCTTAATTATATAAAACATGCACTGATAGTGACAGAAATTGTTTTAGCAAATAATAAAATTAGGTACTAGTTCTTGGTTTTAGGCTTTTAATATTATATAGAGAAATGTATACTTTTGGAAAGAATTTGTCCCTGTCAAAATAAAAAAAATAATAAAATAAATAGCATATGTTACAAAATATGAAATATTACCATACGGCATTCTGGTGTTGCTTATAAATAAAATAAAGCTAGATTTATTTTAAAATTATACTATCACATTATGTGTATTTGTTGAATTTTACTCAGCTATTATAAATTCTTGCCTTTTTCTACTTTATTTTTTTTTTGTCTTTTTGAGACAGGGTCTCGCTATGCAGTTGAGGCTGGCCTTGAGCTCACTTTGGTAGCCCAGGCTGGTCTCGAACTCGCACCGATCCTCCTGCCTCAGCCTCCCGAGTGCTGGGATTACAGGCGTGAGCCACCACGCCCGGCTTCCTTTTTCTACTTTAAATGGCATAATTATTCACTTATTTTAACTTGCTAAAACATGTAAGGTAATGCACAATTCCAAATTAAACATTTTATAAACAATTGATTTTTAATTGATTTCAGATTAATTTTATAAACATATCACAACAAAATAATATGAATATTTAGGGCTGAGGAGACAGCTCAGTAGAATAAGCCCTTGCTGGGCAAGGGCAAAGGCCTGAGTTCAATCTACTCTGCTGCAAAAAAAAAAAAAAAAAAAGAATATTTTGCTTTAACATTAATATATGTTTAGTAGAAAACGACAATATGTTCTTATACATGCATATCAATAAATAGCAAAAATTAGTTATATAATGTTGACACACTGAATATAAATTAATTCATATGGCCATGATTTTAGCTCAGCAGTACAGCACCTGCCTGGTAAGTTTGGTGTCCAGAGTTCAATTCCTGGTTAAAATAAATACATAAATAAATAAATATAAATAAATAAATATCCTGCATAAGTGTGCCATGGTTTGTGATTTTTGCAAGGTAAACAATATAATACAGGATGTATTTTACAATATTGTTGTACAGTGAATCCCCTGAAAAGATCACATGTAAGAGTGCAGAAAATCTGTCCACGCACTAAAAATCAAAGAATCCACCTGAGAGCCTGGATGCCAACATCCTGCCTGAGCCCACTGAAGACCTAGAGCTCATAACAGCGTTTCCCACAAGGGAAACTGGAGGCCTAGAGCCCATGACAAAGTGTCACGCTGGCCCCCTCCCGAGATCTATGCCAACATGATGAGGGATCTACATTGGATCTAGGAAGCAACACTCAGTATAAACAGCAGAGACCCCCCCCCCCCACCAAGGTACCACTGCCATTTTCAACAACAGGGAGGTCCTGAGCTCCTCCAACAACGAGGAAAGGAGAATTTCCATCAGGAAAATCAGTGCCACAAGCTTCTCCATGAGGCTGAGCAGTGCAGCCCTTTCCCTCCAGAGCCAGGATGCGATGCTCACGATGAGGACCAGAGCTCCCCCGAAATGAACTGTAGCCATCCTCAGTGATAAGGGAGGTCCTGAGCTGCTCTGAGAAGAGCAGCCACGCTCCCCGTGAATGCCAGCATGACAAGATCTCCAGAAGGTCAGCCCAAGAAAAGCAGTGGCTCCAAAAGTTTCTCTATACAGCTTCTCTAATGGCCTCTCCTCCTCTAGTTCTGCCTCTTAGGCTGATAACAATTCTCAGGTGAGTCTCCCATACTCAGTATTATACTAATTCAGTTCAGCTGTGTGGAGCAAGTTTCAGCGGTTCTCAACCTGTGGGTGGCGACCTCGGTGGAAGTCGAACGACCAAAACACAGGGGTCACCTAAAGCCATTACAAATCATAACTGTAGCAAAATTACAGGTTTGAAATAGCCACCAAAATTATTTTTTGGTTTGGGGTCACCGCAACATGAGGAACTGTATTGCGAGGTCACGGCGTTATAAGAACCACTGAGCTAGCTCCCTACTACTAAATACTTTCTAAGTTTGTTCCACATAAGACAAGCATTTATTATTCTAATTAATTATTTCTATTCATATTTCATTGACTGTGAGGATTTTTTAAACATTACATAAATTCCCCCATGACATAAGTAAAATGCTGCCAATATTAATACAAAAATAATGGCGATGCATGTGGGAAACTTTAGCAATGGTTTTGAGGAACTATGCCATATATCTTGATGCAGAGCATAGAAGTATGGCGCTGTTCAATTAATCAGATCAACCACTGGTTTCTACCAGTAAGACCATCGAATTGATTCAAAGAATGAATTCTAGTAAGAAGGGAGCACATTATCATAAACAATATAGATGAAGTCAGCCCGAAAAGAAAAAAAAAAAAACCTAGAAATGTACTTTAGTTCTAGGAGATACTTTGTACCTGAATAATATAACACACAAACAATGACCTGTAACTTTAAATTGCTTTTTGAACAGTGAGGAAGGACAAGCATTCAATAGCCCAAGAGAGGCAGTAAGGTACAAAGGGCAGACTAGAAAGGGAAGGAAGCAAGTGTCCAGGAGTGAAAATTTTGACTTAATTGATGTAGGCTCACGTGCACACACACACACACACACACACACACACACACACACGCATGCACGCACGCACGCACACACGCGCCAGAATAGGTAGTAGTATTGTATTGAGGTTACAAGTTGCTCAATAGGACAATTTCTTGGACTCATGGATGAGCAATCATAAGAAAACATAAGATTCCCAGCTTGGCTTGGCACCTTGAACAAGCCATTGGAGTATTTGCAAACCAGAATCCCTTCCGTGGTCACATTATCCTGAGCATCCTTGAAACCACGACCGAGGTCAAGTGTAACCCAGAACACAGAAGTAGCGGAGAGATTTATTTTTGCTGCATAAACACAGACACATACACACGCACACCATACTGCAGTGCTTATTATGATGGTTGAGAATACGCTAAAACATTATGGCAGCTCTCATTTGTGTTGGCTGTTCTCTCTCCCACCCATAAAATGTACAATTTCTTCTCCTGCTGCCCAGGTCTACAAAACATAACTCTATGCTACCCTACTACAGAATTTATTCAATCACTAGCTATTTTTTTTTCTCCTCTTTAAGGAATGCAACTACATAATTGCTTTGTTCAAGGCCAGATTTATAGCTTTGCACAAGGCTTTAAATATGTGCTCAGGGCCTTTATGTTTGCTATATATTCTGAAGGAAAACAGTAGGTTTTCATCCAAATCTACATGTAAAAGGATTCCCAGTGCAGTCTTTAGGAGGAGCTATTGCTTATCCTTCTGAAGGTCCTTTGAAGAGCACATTTCACGTCTTTGTTCCGCAAGCTGTAGATCAATGGATTCAACATCGGGATGATCAAAGTGTAAAACACAGAAGCCATTTTGTCAGTGTCGCTGGAGTGTCCGGCCTTGGGCTGCATGTACATAGATATCAGAGTCCCATAGAACACGGTGACCACGGTTAGGTGGGACCCACAGGTGGAAAAGGCCTTGCGCCTGCCCTCTGTGGACTTCATCCTGAGAATGGCTATGAGGATGAGCAGGTAGGACACGAGGACCATAAGAAAAGAGGAAATCAGATCGAAAGCTGCAAAGTCGTAATTGTCAGTTCAGCTTCATGTGTGTTGGAGCACAGTAAGACGAGCAAGGGGACGCAGTCACAGTAGAAATGGCCGATGACATTGTGTCCACAGAAGGATAATGTAAAAGTCTTTATAGTGACCACGAGTGACATAAATGTGCAGTACAGATAGGTCGTTGCCACCATCATCCAACAGATCTTTTGCGACATCATGGTATTATAGAGTAGAGGGTTACAGATGGCCACATAGCGGTCATAAGACATGGCAGACAGAATAAAGAGCTCACTGCCAATGAACAGAAGAAATAAAGAAAGCTGGGCTGCACAGCCATGATAAGAGATCGTGTTGTGGATCACAATAAAATTTGACAACATTTTGGGCCCCGCAGTTGTGGAATAGCCGAGATCTGTGAGCGCCAGGTACCTGAGGAAAAAGTACATGGGTGTGTGCAGGTGGGAGTCCACCTGGGTGAGGACGATCATGCCCAGGTTTCCCACCAGCAAGGTCAGGTAGATGAGGAGGAAGAGCACGAACAGCGGAGCCTGCAGCTCCGGACGATCCGTGATGCCCAGCAGGACGAACTCGGTCACCTCTGTGAGGTTGTGTGACTCCATCCAGGGTGACCAGAAGACCTACTTTTTGTAGGGACATCATTATAGCATTAAAGACAGAAATACTATCACTTAGAAGATCCTTATTAAGATAAACTGGGTAAGTAAGGCACTTTGATTTTTTATTATATATTTATATTTACTCCTGATTTGAGCTTATGACCTTGTGCTCGATAGGCAGGTGCTGTGCTGCTGAGCTAAAATCCTGCCCCTAAAGGACTTTAAAATTTTCTAATACAGTGTATTCTCCAAAAAACATTCTATCATGTATTATTTTTTTAAAAAAAACTGTATATGAACTGTATAAGAATATATACATGTAAATCAAAACATCACTACTTCTCATTATAGGTAATTATATTTACAAAAGTATATTATTAACTGTCAGCCAGAATTTTGTTTTCATTATTAGGAAATAGCTAGCTACTGGTATTAGTCAAGCTACTAAACATACACTATATCCAATATTCACTCCAGAACAATAGACTACAGCTTGAATTTTTCAAGCTTGAAAGTTCCCCATACATAGACAGATAACAAGGTCCAGAAAACTTACTGTAGAGTAATAATTTCTCTCTCTCTCTCTCTTTTTTTTTTTTTTTGGGCCAAACTAGCAACTGAACTCAGACCCTTATGCTTGCCAGGCAAGCACTTATTCGACTGATCTATCTTCCCAGCTCTAAGAATATATCTCAGAATTTATGATCACACATGAATATATGTCTTTGAAGTATTAATTGAAATAATAATTAAACTTCTCAGCATGCCCAATGTTTCTAAAAATGGTTCTCATCAATCAAGATTGTCTATTGTTGTTTTTCAATTGCTAATGTTAACTCTCCTGAAAATTTTTTTCTTTATACTTAATTTGTACTTAATTATATAGAGTAAATATTCATCTATTTCAGCCTCACTCTTTTCCTAACCTATGAATATTTTAGATGATCCATGCGCTATTTGCTTTCATTACTTATCTATTATTGTTAATAATCAATCTGATGACACCATATAAGATACTTTCCCATCAGTTTACTGAACATGCACTTTCCTTTCAGTTATGTTTACTGTAGCTGAAATATAAAACTTGCATATGGTAAATCAGACGATGCTTATCAGGTTAAAACCTGGGGGACTATAAAGAATACAATACACATTAGGAAAAAAAGATTATCATTTAGCATTGGTTCTAGAAATTAAAGGTCTATAAATTTCTCTTCAGTACAAAGTGGTATGATTTATACAAAATGACGTTGACATTTTCAAATAAATTTTTGTAATAATTTTATAATAATGTAAGCAGCTACTTTATAAAACAGAAAGTATGGCCACAGATACAGGCTGGCAGTACAGCACTGACCTGGTAAGGCTGTGAGTTCGAATCCCGGTAACAACAACAAAAGAGGGGCCAGAGAGCTCGCTCAGGCGCAAAAGTGCCTGCCTGGTAAGTGCAAGTTCCCAAGTTCAGTTCAATTCCTGGTTCTCCGCAAAGGAAAAAAGAAAATCCAGTGACTGACATTCTGAGGCTGAGCCATGAGAGCACAATGCAAGCTGAGGCCTGATTTTTAGATTCTGATAACACATAACAGACCTGGAAATATTTGGTTCTTGTTACCTAGAATAAAATCACTCTGTGGAGTCTCTGGCTGTTAATAATGCAGCCTGAGGACAATTTATGGACGTTGTTAACTTCAGCGTCCATCTAGGGAGATGCAAAACCACTGGGAATTACAGCTGAGGCATCTGAATGCACAGTCACATGCCTGGAGGTTGCCCTAGGACATTTTAAAATCCACTTTGATTTATTTATTACAGGAAGCAGCACACCATTTATAGGTTTTAGCTATAAGTGCTAGTATTTGAGATATTTTTCAGAGGTTATCATTATTCTCATATTCTCTGCACTAACTCTTGAAATAGCTTATACACAGCCTAAGTATGTATAACTTATGAATGAGTAAATAAAAGGAATCTTGCATGAATGATGAAATATCAGCCTTATAAAGGATATCCTACAATATGAAATAGTGTGAGTGAGCCAGAATAACAGTATGCTAAATGAAAATAGTCAAAGAACAAACGATTCTGCACATGAGCTCCATAATAGACTCAGATGTGTGGCATCTGGGAATGGGAAGGTGGTAACAAGAAGCAAAGCTTGTAAGAAGTGTAGAGTGGGTCATCCAGAAGCTCTGAGGAGTGTGTGTGTGTGTGTGTGTGTGTGTGTGTGTGTGTGTGTGATCCCAGGTCTTTGGAAGGCTGAGGCAGGAGCATTCCAAGAGTGAGCGCCGGTCTCAGTAAAGATGGGAGGGTCCTGTGCCGGGGATGTAGCTCAGTTCCTTGGAGGCTTGAGTTCTGTCCACAGAATGCAAAACAGAGCAAGACACAAAAAGGAGGCAAACAAAGAAAATGTGCTAAGGTGTATCCAATATCTCAGTCCCATGACGTAAGTGAGTTCCAGAGATCTGCTATCAATCATTGCACTCAGAGGCAACAGAACTATACTGCACATTTAAAATATATACTGTTGATAGGAGAAGATAGCTCTGTGGCACAAGTGCTTGCCTGGCAAGTGCAAGGTCGTGAGTTTGAACCCCGGTCCCGGGGGGGGGGGAAATATATATCTATATCTATATCTATATCTATATCTATATCTATATCTATATCTATATCTATAT
>PVJA010038956.1:0-19369 GCA_004027025.1 Myocastor coypus | reverse complement strand
GGTTTTCTTTTATTTCTACTAATATCTTAGTCTAGTGTTCATGTTTTGAAAAGTTGATTGTATGAGAATGTTATATTGTTTATGAATCACATCATACAATGGTAAGGGATTAAATATCGCTATAGAGAGGAGTCACTGGCTATTAGAGTGCTGGGATCACTGACCTAGATGTGCTGTATTCTGCAGCAATGGCACAGCGGTCTTCCCTATGTGGGCATGCAGCGATGTATTTAATTAATCAAAACTTTGGTTCAGGGAGAAGCTAAAGCTAAACACTGACCACACGTGTGGGGATGAGTCGAGGCCATTCTGAAGATAAAGTGTGCCAGAGGTGAGCCACATAAACAAGCTGCACCAGTCGGAAGCAGGGGCATGTGCTCCTGCAGTCAAGATCAGCTTGCTGGGCACAAGGGCATCACTGACACCAACCTGCTAAATGTGTAAACAAATGTGCTGTGGCAGTTGAGCAACTGGTTTTCCTCTCATCCACAGAGAGCTCCACTGACCTCAGCTTTTTATTGTCCCTTGTCTTTGCCCATCCTCTCACCATCCCCCCTCCCCTCCCCAAGAACTCTGAGAGCTGTGCTGGAGGTGGCATTTTGGTTGTTTCTTTTCCTTTTTATTATTATTACCAAAAATGTTTGGCCTTTTTTCATTTCACAATATTTTTGTCTAATGGACTTCTAAAATTAGGCTTCTTTAGAAAAGTAAGTACATTTAAAATTTGGAGCAAGACTATTTCAGTATATCTCAAGTCTAGGACATTTTCTTTTTTTCTGCATTTAGCACAGGGTCTACAGGGTCCACTACGTAGAATGGACTGGTATCAAGTTTCCTGTTTTGAGCCTCCCAAGCGCATGGATTACAGGCTTGTGCCACCACGCCAAGTCTCAATCACTGTCTCAGCGTAGCCCGCGGGCAGGGCCAGCAGTGCACCCTGCAGCTGAGCTCTGTCTAAGCAAGTGTTTTAATCCTTTGAGCTATCAGGCCAGCCCTAAGACTAGGACATTTCTTCAATGATAATTGCATGACAAACACAATAAAACACATAGAATTGTAATTGCTTTTGAAATGAGAAAGAAAAGCTGGAGGTTTATCTGTGTTTTTTTTTTTTTTTTTTTTTTTTGCATAGGCAATTCTCGTGCCATGACATAGAGTCCTGGCTTCAGGGAGCATTTCTCGAAAACTAGTGGCTGGAGATTCGGTTTGCCCCTTCTTGGCCTTGTGCTCACAGCCTCGTCTCACTTTACCTAATATCCAACTGGTAGCACCAGGTAAAGTGCCTGGTCCATTTATCAGTTATACAGGCTAGACAGCTAAGAACCCCAGTCCACTTCATTTTTTTTTTCAAATTTACTCTAAACAATCATTTAAGTATTTGTATGAAAACAAGAAAATATAAAAATAAAAGAGCATGATGCACAGTATCTATATAACCACTTTGCAGATAAAGAGTACGATGCCACCAGCACCCCAAAAGTGGCCCCCAAGTGCCACAAATACACTCCTCCAGTCCTCCCTAAAGGTAACAACTGGTATTTAGGGTAAGCATGCTCTCAGTTTTCTCCAGACTTCTACTGTAGAATATACACTATATATAAGTGAATACAGGGAACTTCATATAATAAAAAATAGTGCAGTGTGTATTTTCAGACCTTTGATACAACAGTAGTTTTGGTAAAATTTATACATGCTGCTGCATATGGTTGTAGTTTTATCATTTAATTTTTATTGTTATGTTACACTAAGCTTTGTGATCATACTACTGTTGATGGTCTATTTGCTATTTAAATCTAAGGCCATTATAAACAATGCTTCTGTGAAGTTCCTTATTCATGTTTCCTGGTTCACATATTCCTAGAGATAGAGTGGTAGAGGTGTAGGATAAACACCTGAGCTCTCTACTCTTAAGTAGAGAACTACTTAGAGTAGCTACTTAGAGTTTCACTAAATAAGCAGCAAACTATTATTTGGATTTTCAAAATATTTGTTCCACAGATTACCTGGTGGCCATGTGTAAATGCAATCACTATTTTCTCAAATATTTTCCTAAATATTTCATAAAATATAAGCATTTAGGAGATTGCTTGGGAAATAATGAAAATATTCTAAAGTTATGTGATAGTGACAGTCATATAACTCTGAATACATTAAACTATGCAATTTGAAAATGATCATAGTTGCTTAACATGTAAATTGTATCTGAAGCTTTCATAAATAATAAGCAATAGTGACAATAAAAATGGATGATTAGGGACAATAGAGGCAGTGTTAGGGGATTTTTCTGAACCCCACCATCCTTTCTGGCATTAGATACGTCTGGGGAGGTGACACAAAATAGCAGAACTGTGTGGAAGGCAAGTGATAGATTTAGATGGCATCTCGGGAGAATGTTGTAGTCACTCCGGTCATTTAATTATGGATAATAAGGAAAAGAAAATGGAATCAAATCGGCGGTATCCTTGAAGGAATAATGGTGTTTAAATATGCATGACCATCTGATCTGCATACATCAGCTCTCTGCATCCCAAGAAATATTAATGCGCTCATGGAATCTGTGAGGAAAGTCGAGCCTCTGTGATAGAACGCAGGGTCACAAGTTTAGTAGATGGAGATGATGATAGTAATGATCACAGCCGACACCTAGCTCACGTTTGTTTATTACACCGTTTCAAATCCGAAGCGCGCTACTTGCTATCTTGAGCAAGTTGTTTGGTTTCACTTGGCCTTGTTCTCTGCATGTAACAAGCTGGTTTCATACCCTTGGGGGAACTGTCTCTCCTCTCCCACCTTCTTTTTTTAGGGTTTTTTTTTTTTTTTTTTTTGCGGGACCGGGGTCCAAACTCAGGACTTGCCAGGTAAGCACTAGTGCCACGGAGCTATCTCCCGGCTGTGTGCTCATGGGATGGATGGAGTCACATGTACCCCGTGCCAAGCCCTCCTCCCGCACCCCTGTTGCAATCCCTGGGTGAGGCGGGATTGGCTACGAGATGGAAGAATGCAGGAAACTGTCTTTGTGCCTGAGCCGAGAGGAAACAGCAAAGCAGGAAAATCCACGGCTTTGTCGGTCACCCTGGCGAGTGTCCTGGAGGTGAAGAGCCGAGCGGAGCGACTTCACATGACCACGCTCACACAGCGCAGGAATCTTTGCCTCCTGCTGTACTACACGGGAGCCAAGCGAAATCTGAAATCCATGTTTTCCCCTTTGTTTTTGGGCCACGTGGGGGACAGGCTGCTAATGTGTGGGAGAGAACACTGCTCCTACATCAAGTTTATCCACTGAGGAGATTTGGGGCCACATAAAAGCACCCACCAGATTCCAGCAGGCGGTTCCTATCTGATGGATCAGGACGGCTTCTTCGGCAGCTGAATTGCACTCCACGTTCCACTTCCATAATTGAAGGCCTATGCTGCTTTTATTAGTGCTCTAGTAAGGAACTGGGCAGCTGTGAATCCCTGCAGTGCAGGTGTGCAGCCAGCGTCAGGGCAGCGTCAGAGGCCGCAGCCAGAGCCCCACATCCAGACTGAACCAAAGTCTTTAGGGAGGTGGCTTGGAAACTTGAGGTTTTAAGCATGCTTTTCGGAGTGACAGCGCACAAGCAACCCTGTATGTATAGAGTGTTATGTATCCTGCATGCATGTAAAAGCCATATTGAACATTTATGAGGTTCTCTGCTGAAAAACTGTGGTTAAAAATAGAAACTATGTTCTTGCATTTTGACCAAAACCTCAGATTCCAGAAGAGGAGACTGAGAGCTTAATGGAGCCAAGAAACGAAGAGGGAGCTGCTTACAGCATCAGACAGCTTTCCTGGCACAAATAAGTCTGTTTCACTCTCCAGGCCTCGAGGCCCAGGAACACAAAAAGCCCAAGCAGTCCGGGTCCCCTCATCTGCTGGCTCCTCCACACTGAGCCAGGAGAGAGGTAGTTTTTCAAATTATAGATCTAGTACATTTTCCTTGAGTTTCAAATTCTAAAACTCTAGTAAACTGTTCAAGGGGCAAAGGTGGAATTTTAAACGGCCTCCAAATGTTTACATTATGTAAGCTGACTTGTTTCCAAGGTAATTTTGAAACAAACATTCACTGCGTCTATTGTTGGAGTAAAATGAAAATGTGCTTGATTTTTTTTTCTAACAGTTGCAGTCCAACAAAACATCTACTGTATTTTCTTTTAAAAAGAGAAAAGTAATGCCGAGAGCTAGTTTCACGTGTGATGCAGAGCAGGCTGCCCAGCAGAGGACAGGAAAGTGACCCCGACACTCACGGCAGAGACAAAGGGAAGTCTAACCCTAGCCAGGAACCTAAGTGCTCCCAGAGCCTGGAGCTAGGGCATCAGCTGGTGGGGCAGTGGCTGGGGGGAGACAGGGTCGATGCTGGCAGAGCCACCTAAAGCAGGGAGCTCTCCCGAGCACACCTGTAATTCAGCTGCCCAAATGTCACCTGCTCTCTTGAAAGTCACCAAAGCCTGCTACCGCAGGTATCAAGAGTCAAGTCCACTGCCAGGGCAGGCAGAGCAGGAGATGGGAAATGAATCAGAGAGTGTGAAGATCACCATTCCTTGATTGTTTTCTGATTTCTCAATGGTAGAGCAAACTGTATACTGGATATACGAACTCTAGCCTACTGGAAAATGGGGACATGGGTTTCCTTAGATTCAGCAGCCAGGGAAACGGTGTCACTCCTATCCGTGAACTCAATGTCACCACTATGGGATGCTGATTTCTAGGTTTCTTCCCGAGGAACAGCTCTCTGCTGAGTGAGACCTCCATGGACCTGGCAGCGACTGGCTGCCTCTTTCTTGATATTCGTGATGCCATGTCAGTATCTTCTCTCTCTCACACAGGAACCATTAGGTAGCATTTTTCTGAAAAATGCCTGTGGGATGAGTTTATGGCTGAGAGGGTCAATAGGCCAATATTTTCCAGAGCTTTGAAGAATAAGAAAATGGAAAAGTGAATGAGTGGGAAGCTATTAGAAAAAACTACTTTCTCTTTCTTCTCTATTTATTTCCTTTTTAAGGAGAAAAGATATACCTCAGAAAAATCTCTATGCTCTCTCAGGGTAGAGGCACAGGCAGGTCCACAGAGCACAGCTGGACTTCATCTGGCGTGGGAGTGGAGCGAAAGCTCTTCAGGGCCATCAGCGAATCGTTGCTGTAAGGGAGCCAACACGGCAACCTCTGTATCACCACTACGGCTCTCCTGGGGCTGCTGTGCTGTGCACACCCAGGACATTTCCCAGCTGTTGGGAGGTGCTGACCTCACTGGCCAGAGCCTCAGACTGCGGAGGGAGCGGCCACATCTGGGTGGACATTTACATCCCATGAAGAGAAAGTCCAGCCATCCTGGGCAGCTCAAAAGAAAATAAGACTTGTTCTTCATCCATGTGAAGGGACATGGAAAACCACTGTTGTGATTCAAGCGGCTTAGATGGCAATCTGTTCAGGACTTGTTATGCGCTGGATCTCTGTTACCATGTTCCATTTTCACAGCAGCAGCACTGTGTGGGTCACCACTGTTTTATTTTTCCCTTTTTTTTTTTTTTTTTTTTTTTCCAGAGGAGGATCCTGAAGCTCTGAGGTTGTGTTATTTGTTCTGAGTACACAGAAGATCTGTGTACGACAGCCTGTATTAGTCACCTTATCATTGCTGTACCCAAACTATCCCATTTGTATAACTTTCAGGGTGGGCGATTGCACTCAAAGAGGGCTGACTCTAAGATAGAAAGGACACTGTAGAGACAAGCTGCTCTCTTTAGGGAGGTTGGGAACCAGAGAGGCCAGTCAGCTAGAGAAGAAGGGCTTGGGGACAGGATAGACCTTTCATCCCCAGTGACCTACTGTCTCAGTTACTCTTCTCTCACTGCTGGGACAAATACCTGACACTCAAAATGAAGGAAGGAAAGGTGCATTTAGCTCACAGTTACTGTCTCAATCCACACTGAGCTGGCTCCAAGGTAGGGTGGCACGTGGCAGAGGGCAACCTTTCATGGCAGTGGCTAACAGCAGAGAGCAAAGGGAGTGGCAGCAGCTCAGGCAGCTAGCCAGCCTCTCTTCCCTTCTTATACTATAATGCAAATGACCTGCCCCAGGGCAGGTGCAGCATCCACACCCACAGTAATCAATCACAAACTCCAGGAGCCACCCCATTACTGCAGGAGGCTTCTGGGGTGTACCTATACACAAACCATAACTCCTACTTTCCTCCAACTGGTCTCCACCTCATACTTAGGCCCATTCATCTATGTATTTATCAGCAAGTTAGTCCACTGAGGAGATCAGAAACCCGGGACCCAGTCTCCTCACTAGATCCTGCTTCTGAACATTGCTGCAATGAAAATCAAGCCTTTGTACATGAGTCCTTGGGGTACATTTCATATTTAAACCATAACACAAACTTAGATCTGTCTCTCGCAGAACTAAAGCTCTTTGGCATCTCTAAGGGAAACTGAGCGGAAGAAAATCATAACAGTCCACGGTGATCAACCATACAAATATGCCCAACCTCCATTCTTTGTGATTTATGGTAAAGATGAGAAAACAAAGCCTTATTATTTGTTTGGTCTCTTTAAATATTTGAATACAAACATGTGACTTCTTGATGTCTATGTAGCCTTAACAACTGAATCATGAGAACTGTGGATATTCTAGAAGCTTCCATGTTTTGAATTTTACAAGGTACTTAAACCCTAAAATCTAGATGGTCCTGTTCTATAACTTTTGTTGCCAGACTTTCCCAGCTGGAATGAAAAGACCTTAAAAGCTAAAGTCTCAGATCATGGCCAGTACTGTTATAAATTCCAAGCCTGTCTTTGGGAAAGAGCATCAACTGTTTTTGCCCAGGGCTCATCATGCTTGAATGAGCAACTGTCATCTGGGGGCCTTCTCAGGTCTGTTCTCTTGCAGTTCTGAACCTCAACTTGTCTCTCCCTTCCGTGGTATTGCTAGAGCCCATGTGATTCATCAGTGTGTGCAGTGCAGACTCCCCGCCACATGGTGACCCTGATTCTTCAGTTCTTTCTTGTTAATGTTTACAGAGGTGCCAACGAGAACAACTGAGCACAAAAAGCTAAGTTCCTGGCACATTGCTGCTTCCCTTTCCTGTACACACAGAGGCAGTGTGAACATTTAATGTATTCTCAAAACCTAGACCTTTTCCAGAGTGCAAGGCAGAGCTAAATTCCAAGATGGCAGCCCACCACACAGCAGACACTGTGGGTGGAGCCTGTTCTTCTCCACAGTGCCACAGTCAGCCTTGAGAGACGAGAATTCTAAGCAACCACTCACTCAGCACTTAGGACTCTTCCTGCTTGTGTTTATGGGACACAGCATTCCACTTCCTGTGTAGCATAAATCTGAGTGTGGACTCTACAAGCCTGTAGATGAAGAGCAACATGTATATATATTTCTGGGATTTGTGTGTGCTCACGCTTCTGTGTGTGTGGTGCTGGAGTCTGAATCCAAGGCCTTAGACAAGTGTTCTACCACTGAGCTACATCCCTAGCTATGTTATTAAAGGAAAAGAAGCCGGGCATGGTGGCGCACGCCTGTGATCCCAGAACTTGGGAGGCTGAGGCAGGAGGATCGGTGTGAGTTTGGGCCCAGCCTGGGCTACAAAAGTGAGCTCAAGGCCAGCCTGAATTGCATAGTGAGACCCTGTTTCAAAGAGACAAAAGTAAATAAGTAAATAAATAAAGTAAAAGAATCTTGCTCACAAACAGATCTGACTCTACTTATGAAGAAAGAACAACAATGTGCATTTTATGATGGAAATATTTGCTTTTTTAAAGAATTCAATTCCTAAAAAAAAAAAAATAAATAAAGAATTCAATTTCTAATTTTATAAATAATAAAAATTCACCAGAAAAGCATTACCCAAAAATATATGTTATGTCCTGTATTTTGCATTGGGAACTAACACACTTAAGCTGGCATGATATTTGCTTCTAAAAATTAATTTCTTAGAGTAGGTGAGAAGGCTGTACATTTTTAGTCAGAATTAAACTGCAATTCCTAGCTATGTAAAAATAAACAAAATTCAAAATATGTGCACAGGGATAGAATTATGCTTTAAAAATAGAGAAAAGGAAGCAAATAGTTCTGTTTGCAGATGTTTTATTGTGTTACTTTATTATCCTTTTAAAAATAATATTTGTCCCAGAAAGAATGGCTACTATAAAGAAGTCAACCAACAATAAATGTTGGAGAGGCTGTGGGGAAAAAGGAATGCTTCTCCACTGCTGGTGGGAATGCAGATTGGTGCAACCATTATGGAAAGCAGTGTGGAGATGCTTTAAAAAACTAGAGCTGGAAATTTCAATCCAGCTATGCCCCTACTGAGAATTTTTCCAGAAAACCTGAAAGCATCATATCATAGTGATATCTGTGCACCTATGTTCACAGCAGCACAATTTGTGATAGCTAAATCCTGGAAACAACCAAAATGCCCATCATCTGAAGATTGGTTGAAAAAGATATGGTATTTTCATAAAATGGAATACTGTTCAGCTATAAGGAATGATAAACCAGAAGACTTCATATATAAATGAATGTATCTTGAACATATACTCATTGTGAAATAAACCAGACCTACATATGCAAATATTGTATAGTATCCCTAGTTTAAGGATCCAAAAGAAGAAATAAATTAATAAATAAATTTTGGGTGGCACCAGGAATCAACCTCAGGACCTTGTGTTTTCTGCAGTCTCAACCCCTATAATTTTTTTTTTTAGAAGAATGACTTAAATTCAAAATGAAATTGGAAGAGTTAAAAATTTAATGTTTATTGAAAGTGCTAGTGTTTAATTGTTTGATCAGTCTTGCATACCTATGTCTGTTGATCTATATAGATTTGATGATGAAAATATGTAATGCAACCATTGTTAAATTTTTCTTGTCTTGAAGTTCTGTATTATATGTACCTTTGTCACTGTTTTTGTTTTCTGCTATTTTTACCCTTAAAACATAATAAACAAATTTAAAAATTAAAAATAAAAATAATATTTGTTGTTGTTGGGCATAGTGGTACAAGTGATACACAACTATAACCCAGCTACATAGGAGGCTGAGGTAAAAGGGTTTCAAGTTCAAGCCCAGCTTGGAAAATTGAGGGTAATTTTGTCTCAAAATAAAAGTTAAAGTAAAAGGACTGGAAGCATGGATCAGTGAGAAGGCTCTGGGTTCAGTCCCCAGTATTAATGAGGAAAAGGAGGAGAGAGAAGGGGAGGGGGAGAGGGAGATGGAGGCTGGGGGAGGGAAAGGGGAAGGGGAAGAAGAGGAAATTGTTGGTTTGCGCTGGCCAAATAACTCATCTGACCCGGGTGTGGTGGCACACGCCTGTAATCCCAGCACTTGGGACGCTGAGGCAGGAGGATTGATTAGAATTCGAGACCAGCCTGGGCTACAAAAGTAAGCTCAAGGCCAACCTGAACTACATGAGGAGACTCTATCTAAAAAAAGACAAAAACAAAACAAAACAAAACAGAACACTTCATCAGATTAAAGTGCTTACTTAGGCAAACACGGGGGTGTGGGGGGGCGTGTGGTTTCCATCCTTGGGCCTGCTGAGGCTCTCCCTCTTAGGGTGCATGGCTGGAATGGCATGCTGGGGGTGGAGCCCCTGCCTTTGGGCTCGGCCTAAGCAGGTGCTTTAGTGGAGTGAGCTATCTGGCTGGCCCTCCATATCCTAACATTTAAATCCCCACTTCTGATGTTTTAAAACAACTACAAAAGCAATGCTAGTACATGATTTAAAAATTCAAAACAATACATATTAAAATTTACAAAATAAATGTCTTTTAATTCCTGAAATATCTCTTCTGAAGTAGCCAATGACAGCGTTCTGTTGGTGCATCCTTTCTGAGTCCGCTTACTTACTTATGTATATTCTGCTTTCTTTCATTTCCCCTCATGGTACAGTCTATGGTGGCATTTTTTTCTATCACATCAAACATAAACCTCCTTCATGCCTTTATCAAGGGCAAAGTAGTCGATCACAGAGATTATAATGTATTCGGCCAGACCCTCTATGCTGGTCTGTGGGGCTTCATTGCTGTAATACTGTGGGACCCATTTGAACCGCTTTATATAGATGCGGTTTAATCTCACAGGCAAAGAGTACAATTGAGTTCTGGGTATTTATATTCTGTTCCCAGGGTTCGTTCACCATGCTCTATTATCCTGGCCTCTGGCCCCTCCTAGCTCCTCATCCCTAAGCCCTGACTCTTGGCAGACCTTTTAGCTTTCCAGGTTAGCCTGCATCATTCTGATGACAGAGTTCCTTTTAGATCTGCAATCTCAGCCTTGACTCCAGTGTGGTCCCTGGGGCTCTTGGGTCAACATCTGCTCTCTGGCTCAACATCTAAGTCCCCTGAGATGCGTCCTCCGGAGAGGCTAGAAGTGCCGTCTATCAAGAGAGGGAAGATCCTCCAAGAACACTTTCCAGAGTGAGACTTTAGGTGGCCCTTCAAGGCAGGCAGGACTCTAAAAACCAGGACAATTTCCTTAAGAACGGTTGAAATGATTTCTCCAGATATTTTGCACTGCGTGACTATGGAAGGCAGGTACTCTGTGAAAAGTTGACTAGTCTAGCACAAGTCCCTGCACACAGCATTAGTACCTGGAGATCAGCTTAATGTGAATTAAATTGCAATGAATATTCACAAACCAGACAAAACTGTCTGCAAGATTATTGAGAGCCCACAGAGTGCCATAAAGTCCCAGAGGTAGCTCTCTGGGGATGCAAGGAAAGAGCTTGTGCCTCTAGGAAAGAGACAGATGTGGGGTTAAAGACTTTATGAAGAATTATGATTCCTCATGACGAATGAGTAAAGCTACAGCAGAGCCATCCTGGCAGACATGAAAGAGCACCTTGGGACCTGAGAACGGTGGCAATTCTACTCGCCAGGACTGTAGAATAATTTATGAACCACACAGTGAGTCTGAATGATTTATTAACAGTGAACGGATGATAAATGGACATTTAGAAATACCGTATTACCATCTTGGCAATAACGCAGTGATGTCAAATTAACTAATTCTCCTACACTGAGAGTTTGTGGAGAAAAGTCAGCTAAATATTCAGGACACAGCACTTACTGTGTTGAGAAGCCCAGTGGTCTATAAAGATCTGAATCAGAAAACTACTTTTATTGGGAAAAATATATAGCTACAACACCGGGGATGGATTGTCTGGTGCTTATGTATGCATAGAGTATTTGGCAAAATAAGCTCCCTGGGATATCCAGACATTAATCCCAGCACCTCAAATATCTTCTTCTCCCTGGCAAGAACTGCACAACTGTGACAAAAGGCCAGTCCTTGGTGATGGGAAGATGGTCACAGATTGTTTGAGTAGTTAACACAGGTGTCTTTAAAAAGTGAAAAAGCAAGGTAGGAGCCAGAGTCCTACAGGGAAGTGTGATGAAGATCGGCCATGGGGCATGCGCAGGTTTCTAGAACTTAAAACTGCCATGGAGATGGATTTTGTTTCCTGGAGAGAATGCCTGCGGGTTGACTCTGAAGTGCTTCATCAGGCAGCCAAGCTGATGGGCTCCTCCTCGAGGTCTGGGTCTTCCCAGCAGGTCTCTTCTGTGTGTGCTTCCATTTGTTCTCCCCAGCCCCAGCCCCAGCCCCAGCCCCAGCCCCAGCCCCAGCCCCAGCCCCAGCCACAGCCCCAGCCACAGCCACAGAGCAATGGCTGTTTTTTTTGTTTGTTTTTTTTTTAAATCGGTTGCCACTTGCTTAAAACCTTTTTTAGTGGTACTACAATTCAAACCCAGGAGTGCCTAAACTAAACTACATTCCATTTTTATTTTGAATAAGGGTTTGCTAATTTGTCTAGGCCATCCCCAAACTTGTAATACCCTTGCCTCATCCTCACGAATAGCTAGAGTAAGGTCAGGGATATAGTTCTGTGGCACAAGCACGTGCCTGAGTGTGATTCTTAGTATATATATATATATATATATATATATATATATATATATATATATATATGGCTAGGTTATAGGCATCTCACTATGACTGACAACTGACACCTTTTTAATAACTTATGTTTGGGGGTTTTGGATTCTTTAGTATCTAATTTTTATGGAGGGCTGGTGCTAAAAATAAGTGTCACAAGGGCCAGCCAAATAGCTCAGTGGATTAAAACACCTGCAAGAAGAGGCAGGGGCTGGGTTTCAATGCCTGGCCCTGTCCGCCTCTGCCCCCAGGGCACGCTGAGATGGCAATTGAGGCTGGGTGTGGTGGTGCACACCTGTAATCCCAGCTCTTGGGAGGCTGTAAACAGGTGGATCAGTCTGAGTCTGATCTAGTAATGAGACCCTGAACACCCTGTAGGCCCTTCCCTAAAATACAAAAAGAAAAAAAGTGTTACAGTTTCTGATTCCTGATAGAGCCCTCTCTCAGACTAACAGCTCAGGGGTGTTCCCACCCATGACTAGAAGAGACCTCAGGAGAAGGCTCAGCAACCAGTTTCTTGACTTCTGTTGCTCACACACACATCCCTGTTAATGCTACCTGCCCCTGTGTAGCTCTACTTTTTCTTTAATCATAAAAAATAGAGAAAAGCATGGAGAGAATAGAAAACAAATAGCAAAAAATTTAAGCAAAGCTTTTGTAAAATAATCAAATGAATATTTGAAATGCAATATCTAGATTTCTGTTATTATTCCTAGTCTCCTTTCTTTGCTGCATTAATGGTCATGCTGTGAGATTCTGCTTTGCTTTCATACTGTGGGTGGATGACCTCCTGGCCTTTTGGTCCTACCTCCTGCGTGAAACAAATCGTCCTAACCTTGCACCAGTGTAGGGCCACACCGCTGCAGGGGCTCAGCACTTCACACCAGCATTCCACACTGTTCTGGGTGGGGATGATACACATATTCTGAAATTACGCACTCAAACCAACTCCCTTGACTAAATTGTTCTTGTTTGCTTCAAGTTTTAGAACTTTTATTTGTGTAGATTCCAATTTTCCAAAATAACTCCAGTTTGTCCTCCTAAAGGCAGCAACGAGAATTCCACAAATTAGGTGGGGCAATTATAGAAGAAAATTAATACATTAGTAAGCGAGGAATTTGAAATGCAGGGCAGTGTGAAATTGTTATGTGCTTAGTTGTACCTTCAAAAAAAACAATGTCAGGGAGGAACACATCCTCCACAGATTTTTTTTAGGCTACTTTTGCATATTCAAGAGTTGCTTTTTGTGCCCTTTTAATGTTTGTGTACCACCACGCCTAGGCTCTGGAAAAAGATTTTTGATTATACAGGGTGATATTAAGGAACTTGCTCTTTTAAACTCTCTGTGCCTTTGAGTTTAATTTTTAAATAAGTTTAAAAGTTAGTGAACTAATGTTACCTGTTTATGAAAAGTAATAATTTGAAAAGTAATAATTTAATCATTTCGATCATGTTCATAATCTCTCTCCTTTTCATAAGTGTACAACAAGAGCATTATAACCAGATGTGCCACAATCGTCGGTCTTTTCTTTTGCTAATGGCTACTCAGAACTAGGTAAGCAGTGGTAAGCTGTGATGTTGAACAGTGTATGCTTTGTGTGTGCATGTGTGCGTATGCACATGTGTGACCTGTCCTATCTCTGGGGGAAAGACACCAAAGCTTAGTGTTAAAGGGACATCTGTGGTTGAAGCAAGGACCAACTACATGACTAGTGGAAGAATATCCCTGTCTCCGTGCTTCGTGACCCGAGCTGCCATTGCTTTGATGGAGAACACCTGGAGAATGATCATGTTCTTAGGAAACTACAGGTGAGGAAAAAGTCCTTGGTGTCATAAGTCAGTCAATTGTAGGGCATCCTTTATGTTGGAGGAAACTCTAAATTGGAAAGGATCGTGCTGCGCTGATGCCATTACTCTTTGAGTTTTGGAAGTAATAGATTTTTCTTCCCTGGTTCATTACGTGCTTATTGATGTGGAAGCACATCCATCCCCTTATCAAAGATGACTTCAAAACAAGCGCATGCCAGGGCAGCTCCGGAGTCACAGTCACAGATACATGGCGGTGCATGAATGTGTTGGCCGATGTGTCCTGATTTGTTGATTTGTCTTCCGTTCTCCACACTGCAGTGAATGAAAGGGAGCTATGTCCAAACTATTTCCAAATAGTAGAAATATTCAAGCTACAGAATTTAAAGTGATTGTAGCATTTTACTTCTTCTAAAATAAGCCAGATTCATGGGAACTAGAAAAGATCTAGGCTTTTTTTTTTTTTTTTTTTTTTGATGTTGATTATTTACTGAGAAGTCAAATAGTGATCTATTTAATCAAAGGGCATTTGCTTCGAATTGCTTCCATTCATTGTCCTTACCATGAAAGACTGATTGTACTTTGAACTGGACTCTTATTTTCTTATTAGGGAGGAGATAAAGAAAAATTCCTATGAAAGAACCTACACATCAAAGAATTAGCTCCCCTAGAACATTTCCCTTTTATACATGTTGGCCCCAGGCCTGCATCTGTTCATAAGCTGATACAGTTTTTATGAACATTTGCTATTATTAAACATTGTGTACTTCAAAGATAAAAATACTAATAAACTTGAAAATGAACTAGAGATAAAGAATGATATAGAAAAGTCTATTATTTATATCTATTTATTTTTCTCATGTCTTTGGATAAGGTCTATCATAATGCTCTGTTTAGTCTGAAATTAAGTTTTTAGTGATTTTTAATAAATAAAACTATAAACAAATGAGGCCAAAAGCAAGAGATGAGAAAGCACCAGAAGTTCATGGTTGACTTTAGTGTTTATTCGTTTTTCCCTTTGGTTATGCTAAATTAGCCTCCAGCTCCTTATCTTAGCAGTGGAGATAAAAGACAGAAAAATTATCCACAAGCTAAATATAGGCATACAAAAAGGAAGAATATTTTTTCCTTCTTAACAATGAAAAGGATTTCAGGCATTGACATCTAGGGAATAAATGGATGGGAGAAAGCAGTTGGGAAGGGAGAGAGAGAAAGAGAGAGAGAGAGAGAGAGAGAGAGAGAGAGAGAGAGAGAGAGAGAGAGAGAGATGCAGAAAACCTAGGAAAAGATTCCTGAAGGCAGAGATGAGCCATTGCCACCAGGTGTGATGACCTCTCAGATCAACTCCAAGCGTGCGAGGACTCTATCTAGGAGCCTCCTCCATTTTCTTCAAATCTTTAATGAGTCTGATACCTACCACAGCTTTGTGATACTGTTGTTTTGAGGAACAAAATAGAGGTATTTCTTCAAATTGTGGACATTGACTTAAAGCAATGGAACTGCTGTAACCAATGCCATGAACTGGGTAGCTTATAAGACAAAAATGTGTCCTCATGATTGCAGAGACTGGAAGTCTAAGATCAAACCCAACAGGCTGGATGCCTGGGGAGGTGCATAGGGGTTCACAGTGATGCCCTATCACTGTGTCCTTGCAAGGTCAAAGAATAATGCCTCTTTCATAAAGCCAGCAACCAAGTTATTGAGAAATCTGCTGCAGTGACCCAGGTATCTCCCTGAAGAATTTCCTCAGCTACCATCTCATGAGAAGTTAGATTTTAGAATATGAATTTTAGTGGACACAGACAGTCAGACTGCAGCAGGCATGAATACCTAGTGGCCAGGAAGACAGTCAGGAGAGCCACGGGTAAGATGACTAAAGGAGTAGGACTCAAAAGAAAAGAACACTTTTGAGCATAAACACTATAGCCTGGAATTCCTGGTAACACTGAGGAAGACAGAGGCAGTGGGGATGGAATTCCTCTGTGCATGTTACCATCCGGGAGAAGCTCCTTTGGGTCATAGTTTACAGCAGCCAGGTGCCTCCCCTTGGAAGAACAGCAGCGCTCTCGCCCAGGTCATGCTCCACGGCACCTCTCGGCCAGTGTCTGAGTACAGAGTGGCACCAGAGCCTGAATGTGCCTGTCTACCAGGGACTCTGAACAGCAGACTTTTTGTTTCTCACTGGCTTGGCCATGATTCCCTGAACTGCACTGAAGCCTGAGCATCTTCCTGTGTAATCCTTCCTATCATTTTCCTTCTTCTAAGCATCAGATATGCATTACAATCTCAAAGCTTTTTGCCCCTACTCCTGCTTCCTTCCGACTTATCCTTCTTTCAGTAGGTCTCTTAGCTGTCAAATGCATCTTACTGTCTGTTTGGTGGAGGACCTGAACGCACCATGGTATGGAGAGTGAGTGGCCATGGGATGGAAAGGTGGAATTTGGGATTGGCTTATTCCTCAACATGGAGGTGACACAAGGGATCCCTTGTAGAAGCTAGGATACAGTTGTAGGCAGAAGGGGAGAGCAGAAGATTTCCCCAATAGTGACGCTGGGTTATAACCCAGTGACAAGCAATGCTCTGGACAGTACAGTGACTTTGGTGCTCAAAGAATATTAGGGAGCAGCGCTTCCAATGAGTAGAGTTGTCATTAGCTAATGCTACTGACATAATCTTATGCAATAACGAGAAGCAGAGGATAGTTAACAGATGCATGCTAAGTGTAAGAGCTGGCAGGTTTTGGGATAGCTTAAGAATCATCTGTAACCCTGAAACACAGCCCGGCGCATTGGGTGGATGACCCTAAGGAAACTGGCTCTGGAGAGCCTTCAGATCTCAAGGCTGGCAATGCTGGGCTATCCTTCCCTAGTAGGTACTATCACATGGCATGCCAGACTTTCCTGCAGAGACCTTTTCTTTGCAATCAACAGATACTGTCTTTCAAAGTTGTTCTCCCTTCCTCTCTGGGCTATAAGAATGACCAACCTGGGTTGGCAAGAGAGCTCAATGGACAAAGTGCCTGCTTAGGCAAGCACAGGGACTGGGCTTTGATCCCCAGCACCATATGCCACATAGGCCCCAACCCTGGGTGCACTGAGCTAGCCACCCAGACCTGGTGTGTGTTGAACACCTGTAATCCTAGTGTTTGGGTGAGTGAGACCCTGTACCAAATGCACACACACAAAAAAACAATGATCAACCTGATTAAGAATATGCTGCATTTCATAAAAGAGTGTATTAGTCAGGAATCCTCAGAAAGCTAGAACCATGAGGGAGATGATAGAGAAATCAGCCAATCAGCTTACAGTATGAGGAGAATAAGTCTAGAACCATGGAAGCTAGTAAATAATACAGTAAATATTCTATAGCTGGTGATCCACAGATGCTGGTAGCATAGCTCAGTTCAAGTTCAAATGTCTCAGAACCAGGAAGACAGATAGTGTAATTCTCAGTCTGAAGTTGAAAGCTTGAGGAAGCAGGAAGCTCTTGGGCAGACCCCAGGCAACTTGGAGTTCTGATTCCTGCCAGCAGGTGAAGAAGGGCTTCCCAGTCCCAGAAGGCAGAGAGCAAATTCATGTGTATTCTTTATTTTTGTTTCATTCTGGCCCTAAAAAGAAAGATGCTAACCCACATTGAGGGTAGACCTTTCCCACTCTATCCAACAGCCAGTTTGCACACAAGTCTCTTCTGTAAATACCCCACAGACACCCTAAACCAGCTATCTTGGTATTCTTTAATCCATCTAGTTGCTATTTAAAATTGACCATCATACACTGTCTAAAGATCTGCAAATAGCTATACACGGTTTCAGGGTAAATCCTGAGGGCATTTGACTGATCTTGTCAGATACAAAAGTTACATTTTGTTGTTACATATGTCTTGCTTTATCTTGGTCTTAACCATCCAGCAGAAAAATCTAACCATGAGGTAAAAAAAAGTAAAGCCAGATTAATCTACTGAGCTGGAAAGGCTCAAGTCAACAGCTTCCAACATTGCCATTTCTGCTGATAACTCACTACTATTACAGATATTACTACATGCATCTACTTTCTCTTAGTTCAATGAGAAGAAAGATTTGTACTAATAGTGTTTATACAAGATATCAAGTCTGTACCTTGTACTCTGAATAAATACTATGAAGACAACAAGATGTAATATATCAATTATTGGAATTGCCCTACCAACCTGTTGTGAAACTTTCATACTGTTTTTTCTTTTTATTAAAATAATAATAATAATAATAATAATAATAATAATAATAATAATAATAATAATAAAACCAAAGGGCTTGCAGTATAGCTCAGTGGACTAAGTGCTTGCTTAGGTAAGTGCAGGGGCCAGGGTTCAGTCTCTGGCACCACATGCCATGCTGGCTCTGCCCTAGGGCACACTAAACCAACGATGGAGTCTGGACATGGTAGTACATGCCTGCAGTCCTAGCACTAGAGAGGTAGAAATCAGGAGGATCACTATGAGTGACCTATGATCACTATGCATAGTGAGATCCTGCACACACACACACACACACACACACACACACACACACACAATAAAATAAAATATTTAAAAACAAAATATGTAAATAAACAAACAAACAAATAAATAACATAAATAAATTTGTAACTGCCAATATAGGTAGGAAGCCTGTTAGGGATTCAACTCAGGCCCTTGAGCTTGCCAGGCAAGCGCTTATTCTACTGAGCTATCTCCCTAGTCCCCTAGACTTTTTTATTTATTTATTTATTTATTTTTTTTTTTTTCTTGTTTCAGAACTTTTGTTTGTTTGTTTATTTATTTTTATGGCCAGCTCAGCCTTCCCTCAGGGCAGGGCTGGTGCAGCATGTGGTGCCGGGGATCGAACCGCAGTCGCTGAAGCCGCCTGCAGGCGCTTTAGACCACTGAGCCATCCTGCCAGGCCCCTTCCCTAGACTTTTGACAGATTCTGTTGGAGCTTTTCCAATAGTGACCCAGCCAGTGGATCCACTTGCACACTGGAGAATGCTCGGTGTTATTATATGTGCTCATGCCTTCCAAATATACAGCATTCTACAGTATAAAACTGATGATGCTTTCTTTCAGATTTCAATGTGTACCTTTCTCTTATGTTTCTAACAAAAAGTTCATGTCAAGCCACCATGAGGTCATCAGTCAAATGATAATTTTCTGATGAAGTTATATGATATATATGCTGTGTATGTGCCATTAAATTTATAGATTCTAAGCCAAAAAAAAAAAAAATAAAAGACAATATTAAAGTCCATTGCTTGCTTTGCTACCTTCTGGCCATCATGAACTGTTCCTCTGCCAAATCATCTGCCATAGAGCTGGGCATCTATGGACCATAAGGTAACTAAACCTCCACTCCTTTTGTTTGAGTATCAGGTATTTTGTCCCTGTGATAAGAAAAATAAAGGTAACTAAGACAGTATCTCCAAAAGACTTAAAAAATAGTGTATCTCTATTATTGATACTTTTTTCAGCCTACTTATGATTTGAGGGCCTTATAACAACAAAAAGTCAAAGGAAAGCCTATGTAGGTAATAGAGTACCAATTAGTACAATAATAGAAGTGTTTTGGCTGGGCATGGTGGTGCAC
>PVJA010038955.1:7553-19557 GCA_004027025.1 Myocastor coypus | reverse complement strand
AGCTCTGGCTGCTAGCTTCTGTGAATCCCGGCGGACGTGGTCTGTAGGTGGAGGTGGAGGTTTGGGATTGAGTAGTCCTGGTAGGCTCGTGGACCAGATCGGTTGCCAGACAAGATGTTTGATGGGTTCGGTGCTGGAGCTTGGGCTGGAGGGGTAAAAAAAAAGGGGGGGGCGGGGGCGGGGGAGGGGAAGGCGGGCCAAGTATCCTGGCCCAGCCGGCACGCGGGCTCTGCTACCGGCTGGGACTGGGTCAGACTGGAACAGGAAGTTAGTCGCAGGAACACAGAGCGGGACAGAGGGGCACAGGCATCTTACCCGCGGCGGACACGCGGGCTGTGCTACCAGCTGGGACTCGGTGGGACTGGAACCTTATTCTTATTTTTTAGTTTATGTATTTCTACAGAGCTGTGGAATCAGACCCAAGGCCTCGTCTGTGCTAGGAAAGTGCTCTGTCATTGAACCCGAGCCCCAGCCCTTCACAGTATAAAAATGGGTACAAAATTACACTGGAAAAAAATCAATGAAATAATACAAAATTTTATTAACAAACACAAATAGTTACAGAATTTTAATATGTATATGCTCATACATTAAGAGCTTGGCTGAATTCTGTCATCTCCTGTAGATGGGATTATAGGTGTGCACTGCTGCTCCTCACTGTGCAGCTTTGGTCTTCTTATACTTCTCTTAAAATTCAAGAGGCAGTTGACTTAGCTTGTGCTACCTCTCTGTCCTTAGACGAAGGGGAGGATGAGCCATGATGAGAATCTCACTGAACCAGAGGCATGGTGACCGTAATAACTTCTCTAGACAAATCAGAGCATTGTTAGGAAAAAGAAATGGATCTGGTGTCATCCAGATGGCTGACACCGACAACAGTTCTACAAAGCACTGTACATGGTTCCAAAGTTAATCCTAAGAGAATTTGACTGACCTTGGGAGATACAAAAGTTACATGCTTTGCTATACAGATCTTGCTTAAAATTGACCTTAACCACCCAGCAGAAAAGTTTAACCATAAGACATAAAACATAAACAAATGGCTATTTGTTTATTTATATTTCTATTTTGGTTGTTCATGCCTCCTGTTGCAAGTTATCTGTTCATTTTTTTTGCTCCATTTTCTCCTACAACTTTATCTTTATTTTATTGCTTCAGAAGAAATGTGAAAATGTACTTTAAAACAAAATTTTTTCAGAGACGGTCCCTAAAGATTTCTTAATTGTTTTTAATTGACAAACGTTAAATATCTCCCACTCACCAACTTGCAAATTTTCTAATTGGCTGATTGTTGACATATAAAGTACATTAAGACTGTACTCAGAAACTTAAAGTGTAACTAATATTTTAAGAGTAAAATAAAAGATAGGTAATAGGAAACAGAAAGATTTTGGAAATGAGAAGGAAACCAAGAGATGGAGGATGGAGGGAGAGGAGGGGAAAAAAGAGTTAAAATATGTTATGTACAAATCTACTAAGGTGAATGTTACCAGTATGTATATTTAAACAAAATTTAAATTAAAAACATCTAAAAGAGCGTACATACCTGACCATTTTCTCTTTTGTCACTGTGGGAGTTGTAACTGTGGTATCAGCTGCTGTTAAGTTCTAAATCTCAAAATCTTAGTGCTTTAAGAGATGATTTTAAAATATACTCAGGCTTTCACAGAGAGCAAACTGGTCAAGCAGTGGCCATGACTCATCCAGATGGCTGACACTGACAACAGATCTACAAAGCACTGTACATGGTTGCAAAGTAAATCCTGAGCAGACTTGACTGACCTTGAGATACAAAAGTTACATGCTTTGCTATGCAGGTCTTGCTTAAAATTGCCCTTAACCATCCAGTGGAAAAGTTTAACCACAACACATAAAACCTAAAGCTAGATTAGAATGCTGAGCTATAAAAGGCTTACATCAACAGCTTCCAACATTGCCAGTTTTACCAATAACCCACTGCGATTATTGAACATTGGATTATGTATACAACTATTTTCTCTTAGTTCAATAAGAAGAAATTTGGTTGTGCCAATAATGATTTGAAAAATTATAACGTCTACACCCTGTGTTCTGTATGACTCATAGGAGGAGAACAATATGCATTGTATCAAATATTGAAATGTATGACTAATATGTTTTGAAACTGTCACCTTGTTATGCATTGTTATTTCTATTAAAAACAATCAAAATAATAAATAAATAATTAAATAGTATACATTATTACCACCAAATAAAGTAAAATAAAATATATTCCCAAGCTTTTCACATTCTTCCCTTTGACAGTAACATCTTTGCCTCATCACTAAATCACGATGATCTGATCAATAAATTGTGGCAGAAGTGAAATTGTGCTGCTTTCTTTTGGGAGCTGGATCTTACCCTCTCCTGAAAATTCTCTGTGAAGAGCCTCCTACCCTGATTGCATAGGTAAATGCACTGCAGTGGTTGGGTAGGCTTCCTCGCACCAGGAGAGGGGCTCCACCTGACCTCAGCTTTCTGCATTCTGACTTTTGTCTTCATTTCTTCATCCTCCACCATCTTCCCTCCAGAGTATCCAGAGCTATGCTGAATGTAGCTAGCTTCCAGCCTTTTAGAAAGGATTAGTTTCTTTCTGCAGCTGGTAGTATTTTCATTAAACTCAGCTAGTGGGCTGTTAGGAAGATAGGCAGCCCTTGATCAGGCTTCAGTGGAGAGGAACTGGGGCCTCCAGATCCCAGTCCTGCTGAGTCCTGGCTGTCACCCAGCACCTTTGTGAATATCTATCTTGAAAATATATCCTTAATTTTAAAATCCATTCATCTGTCGATGTAGGTATAAGCTGCTTCCATTATTTAGCTATTATGAGTTGTGCTGCTATCAACAATGGATGGTCTCGGGGGCTGGGGAAGTAGCTCCGTGGCACAAGTGCCTGCCTGCCAAATGCATGGTCATGAGTTTGAACCCTGGTCCCGCCAAAAAAAGAAAAGCCAAACAATGGATGGTCTGTCATATCCATTAAGATAAACGGGGTTGTTGTGGGAAAACAGGTGAAGCTTGAGACCATAATGCAAAATGAAATATGTCAGTCACAGAAGGTTAAATATCTCATGGTTCTTCTAATATGAGAGATCCAAAATGCAAATTATTTAAGGAGTAAAATTAAGAGGCAAGAGTATAGGTTGTAGAGATGGGAAAGTAATCTAGGAAGAAGAAAGAGAGAAGGGTAGGTGTGTAGAACTGTAAAAATGACACAAATGATTCAGTTGTGTCATTTTTACATGTGTCAATAACCCAAACTGAACATAGCCACAATGGATCACAAACATACTAATAAAAATGTAAATAAAGTCCTGCAGACTCAAGTGTCTGTGCCCCAGGTGATTGGGGGGAGGAGGCAAGGACCACTGTCGCTGCACAGACCTGCCCACATGAAAGCTTCATGAGTAAAATAAATGACTGTCACTTTATACCTTTAAACGTTTGGGTGCTTTGTTGCATAGCAATAGATACCAGATAGTAACTTAATTAGAAATTTGTTTCTCATTCATAGCCAATGGTTAGCAAGCCAGCTCCTGGAAACTAACTCAAAGGCACGATTAGGGTGTGTGCTTCCTCTGTTTTCTGCTGCAGCCCTTCCTCTAGGTGTGCAACTACCCTATGTGGGGACAGTGAGTTAGCAAATAGAAAATAAAATGTGTTGCTATCTCAGTTACCTTTCTCTCATTTCTGGGACAAAATACCTGACTCCCAAGAATAAGGAAGGAAAGGTTTATTTAGCTCATAGTTAGTGGAGATTTCAGTCCATGAGTGGCTCTAAGGCAGAGTAGCACATGGAAGAAAGCAGCCATTCCTGGTAGCAGAAAATAGCAAAGAGCAAAAGGAGGTGCAGCAGCTTTTAGCAAGCCTCTCTTGCCTCCTTACCTTGTAAGCAGGATACTCTGGGGTAGGGGTGTAGAACTCACACGATGCCCTTCCCCATCTCTTGCACAAGATAAGGATGCTTATGAAGTAAGAACCCTGGATCCCTGCTGAGTCACTTAATTAAACTTTTAAACTTCTCAAGTTGAGAGAAGTACAACATATATCAACCAGTACACTCAACCCCTTGTCAACTTGACAATCAGACACATTTGTATCAGTTTCCGGATACAAAGACATGTTTATTCTTAACATTTCACAATCCAGACATTATAATATAACTATTATAACAATCCTTAAGAACCAGTATTAATTCATCAATACCCTTAGGTCCCCCAAAGACTCATGCACATCCCTTTATGCAAAAGGCATTTAGTCTATTTGCAATAGCTGAAAAGTCCAAGTCCTGAGTTAAAATAAACACATCCAACACTTAAGGGCATAAGAAAAATATTACCATAAGAGAAGGTCACACAGCAAGATACAAAACACTGGAACAAAAGCAAGTCCCAAACCAACAGGGAAAACATTACAGCCTGTAGTTCCATATTCAACATCCAAGGAAATCTGTGGCAAATTGTGAGCTCTACATGGCTATACATCTATGACATTTCTGCTGGTTGTAGCTTCACTGCTTTTTTCTGGGGCTGGCTTTGCTCTTTTTCTTGCAACTTTCCTCAGAAAAATCCATGGTCCTGGCTTTTCCCAACTTCTAGGGTTTCCACTTAATAGGCTTCTCAGTCAGCTTTATACCTTGCTCTTCCAGGGGCACACTGCCTGTCTCCCAGGCCTTCTGAAATCTAGGTGGAAGCCTTTATATCCTCAAAACTCCAGCGCTCTGCATGTGCCTAAAACTATCATAATGTGGATGATGCCAAGATCAATGGCCAACTAGAGCAGTACCTGGTTTTCTTTTCTTGGTGGTAGGGGCCGAGGATTTGGATAACTGAACACTTTGGTCCTGATTCTGGAGAACAAATTCTCTGTGTTGCCATCATTCAGGAACCTGTTGTGGCTTTTTCCTCAAAACAAAGTGCTTCACTCTTGCAGTTCTGAGACTGCAAAGGGCAGAGATCTGCTGCCTCCTGTGATACCCTGAGAGCATCTTTTCTATTCTCCTGTTCCTCCCAAGCAAGGAAGATCTGAGCTCTGTCTTTGCAGTTGGCAACCTTCTTGGGATTTCCTTTCTGGCCAAATTTACAACATTTTAAATCATCCTGCTGGCTGTTTGCTCTTGATTCTTAACATAAATCTGACTAAAATCCCCCAATGATAGCCATGCCACTACTTCAACATTGACAGCCTTGATGTTTCTTTTGCCAGAATAACCAGTCTACTACACTTAGTCTCAGTCTTGAGCAAAGTCTCTGGACATGAGTAAAATGCAAACAAACTTTTTGCCAAGCCATAGCACACATCATTAGGAGTGTAACAGCCAATGCAACCTTTCCTCCCAGCAGAAGCCTCCCCAACCTGGTCTTTACAGACATGATTTCTATCAGCATTTTGGTCTTCTGAGCTCTGACCACAATCTCCCATGCAGAACAGCTAAAGAGACGCTCCAGAGCTCTTCATTCAGGTGACATTTCTGAACCTTTCCTATCTCTTCCCATAAACCATTCTCAAAGGCTTATAATTCACATTGTCAGGTCTATAGTCACAGCAAAGACTCTACTTCACTGGTAACAAAATTCTGCCTCAGTTACCTTCCTCTCACTGCTGGGACAAAGTACCCAACATCCAAAATTAAGGAAGGAAAGGGTAACTTAGCTCACAGTTAGTGGAAGTTTCAGTCCGTAGTTGGCCAGCTCCAAGGCAGAATAGCATATGGCAGAGAACAGCCATGTGCTTCCTCTGTCTTCTGCTGCCACTTTTCCTCTAAGTGTGCAGCTACTCTATGGGGTGATGGCGAGTTAGAAATTAGGAAAATAAAATGTGTTGCTTAACCTCCTGAGTCTGAAAATAAAGCCTCACCTTCCCTTTTATCTCTGTTGGTCCAAACCAGTGACTTGGCCACTTGCAGACAGAAAGGAGGTTGGATGCTGCAGTTTCTGTCTCCCCTTCACACTACAGGAAGTGGAGCACAAATCTTTGGCAGAGCAGCCAGCTGTCAGACACACTTGTTTATCAAATAATCGTTTTCTTCCATGGATAGCACAGAAATAATAGAGTTGACCGTTTCTGTTGGAAGAACAGAACACCCTGTGTATTGTTTCTGCTGGAAAAACAGAACACTCTGTATTACCTCCTCCAATAGCTCATTTCTTAACAAAGTATGCAGAACTAGAAACTCAGTTGTAATTGATTGTCTTTGTATTATAGTTAATGGGGCACTGTTGTGGCTTGTGTTTGGGTGTTTCTCCAAGGCCTTTGCTGTCATGGGTGAAGCTGTTTCAGTGGATCACATACTTCAGAGAAGAGGACCTGGAGTTTGTAATTGATTCATGGAGCAATGCTGGAATTAACAGGGTGTGATTACTAAATCAGTCCACTGATCAGTTTGGCATTGCCTGAATTCCAGGAGCCCATAATAAAAGAGACAGAAAGATACTGTTAAGGTCATTTCTTGCTTTTGCTGTTTCCTGCTCCCATGAACTATTGGCCCTCTGCTGATTACAGACTGAACCTCTACAAAGTTTGAGCTAAATAAACCTTTCCCCTTTATCTTTGAGTGTTAGGTATCTTGTCTCAGCAACAAGAAAAACAATAAGGACAGGAATCACATGTTTTGATGTATGTATCATTGTGTAATGTCTCATTCAGGTTAAACGTGTCTTGCTCCTCAAAATCTGTGATTTTTTTTTTCAGGCAAAAACATTCAACATCCTTCTGGTGTTTGTAAAGAATATAATTATCCCTACAGTCACCCCAAAGAACATAGATACATCTACATTTCCTGAGGTATAAATTTGGTTAAGGGAAATTAAGTAATTTCTTAATGCAGAATCAATCATAAGGAGCTTACAAGGAGATTTTCTGGGGGAGAGGGTGAGGAAATAGGCTGGGTCGTATATTTCAAAGTATGGCAGCTCACAAAGCAAGTACAGCAGAGAGATCAGGGCATATCATTTGATCCTTGGTTCTGTCACCAATTAGCAGATGAGGTTGCTGGCTTGCCTGGTGTCTCCATTTCTGTAGGTAGAAAAGAGGATGCTGGTTAGATGATTTAGAAATTTTTCAGTTTATCATCTATGAGTGTGAGCACCCATATAGAAAATAATTCAGTCTTGGAAAAAGCAACGGTACATGGTATGTATTTCTGAATGCTAATTAATATGCTCCTCTCCTCAAAATCCTTGCAGTGGGAACTGTGGGTTCTTCCACTGTTTGCAGTGTTCCCTTTGTGACAACAGAAACTATCCAGAACCCTCCTTACTTGGAATCCTTTGTAAGGAATGGAATTTATTCCTAGGTTATTACTATGACTCCTAGCATAGATTTCCTGTGAGCCCACAATTTCAGCAGCACATGAGCCTCTATGCCACTCGCACCTCCTTCCTTACCCTGCACCCGCTCAGATTTTACTTGGGAGATCATCAGTGAGCAGTGTGCACTGGTGGGGAGTTTCATAGCCAAATTCTGCGTCTGTCTCCAGACTGCAATTCAAAGTGTTCTGAGGCTCTGCAATTAGCAAAGTGCTGCCCATTCAGCCTCCAGCTGAAGTCGCAGCAAACAAAGCTTTACATCTTGGATGCATTTCATGAGTATTTCTTTCTTTAGGAAAATGGGCATTTCATACACGCTCATAATTATGTCTTCCCATTGCTCCTGGGACTACTTTACAGAAAAAGGTTCTGATGTTATCTTCAGAACCTGCACTCAGCAAATCGGAAGGAAACATACCTAAATCCCTATATGGAGTATGCCTGTGTCTGTACAAATTTAGCTTTCCACCATGGATTCTAGAAACCAGGATGTGATTAATCACAGTACATCTGAATTGCTTCAAAGCTTTTAGGCAAAGAAGTGGAAGAATTCTGTATACATTGCTTACTAACAACAAAATCTAATACAGGAGACCATGGAATAGAAGTAAGGAGCAAGGAGAGTTCTGCCTTGTGATGCTTTTAGGGAGGAAATGTAAGTTACTCCTTCTAAGGGTTTTTCAGCAACAAATAGAAATCAGAGATGCTTACACATATTTATTCAACATATTTCATACATAAACAAGACCTGGACAAGGTCAACTGCTGCTCCCGCTATAATAAAGCTCATCGAAGTTTCTATCTTATTAGTTATCCTTCTTGATCTATTATTAGAGTATTAAAAGCTGATAGAAACATAGGATTGCTATTTATAATTTATATCAAAACATTCCAAACTTATATCAAAAGAGTCCAATTGTTCTTAAGCAGATGAGGAATCATATTCTTCTGAAAATCCTGATTTACTGATTGACAATGGAGAATTTCCTGGTTCTGTAGATGCATAAAATAGGGCTTTGATTTGGGCAGCTGAACTAACGTTGTTTCTCTGAGCAAAAGTTTAGAGTAGGGCTTCTTGTGCAAGGGCTTCCACTTGACTCCACTCAATGTTGAAGATACAACTTTAATAAAACTTATCTGACCCCTATTCAATATATGCCTCCCACAACAAAGTTCCTCCTAAATTCACTATTTCCCTCTTGTGTCTCTTAATTAAGTGCAGAGTTGATGCGAGCAGAGCAGGAACATAGCTTTCTGACAACTGATTGTGCTTCCTAAGTCATATGTTCCAGTGGTTGTCCTAAGCCTCCTTAAATAATACTTCAATGACAGATGACAAGCTTCAGCTTGAGAGATCATATTTCCTGGCTGTTCCATACTTAAGCCTCAATCCTGAGATGTCGTTATTATTAATCTGAAACTATAGCCTGGAAAATGTAATATCTGTGCTCCCTGGATAGAAATATAATCTGCCTTCACTTAAATTCATAAATACTTGGAAAATGATAAAGAAACTCAAATAAAGTGTGCCCCCCAAAGAGGATCATGCATCTGACCAAGGAATTTTCTCATAAACTATAGAAACTCAGAGTCATGTCATGAAATCTAAATAAAACAAAGTTATTGGTGTTTGCGTTGTGTTGAATAAAGTAAGCCAGAGAAAGTTCAGTATGACATAGTATTACTTGTATATAGAATCTATAGAATCTGGGGGGGAGAGGGTGTCAAACTCAGAAATGGCAGAATGTGATTTCCAAGACCAAGAAAGATGGGCAGAGTGAGTGTCTTAGTTACTTTTTACTCATTGCTGGGAAAATACCTTACACTCAAGATGAAGGAAGGAAAGGTTTATTAGCTCACAGTTCCTGGAGGTTTCAGTCCATATTCAGCTGGCCCAAGGCTGAGTCAAAGAGGGCAGAGAGCATCCAGTTCATGACGGCGGAACAGCAACAATCGCGACAGAGGCAATTGAGCAACCAGGGCAGCAGACAGCAGCAGCTTTACGGAATCAGGGCAACAGCTCTAGTCTGTCTCTCTGTCTCTCTTTATATTCCTATCAGGCTCTCTGCCTTAGGATACTCCCCTAAGACTACACCCATAGTCCCAGCCCTACTCAGACCGATAATCTCATCAGTACTAAAACACATAATCCCAGTGACTCATGAGTCAAGTCTCAATTTATAGAAGTCCCTGCCCCATGAGTACATGAGGCTTTGGGGGGACAATTAGACATTAACCATAACAATGAAGAACTGTCAATCGCAGTGTGCAACCTCAGTTATAAGATGAGTAAGTTCTGAAGACCAGATGGGGACTAGAATCAGTGATGATGTGTTATCTCCTTAAAATTTGCAAGAATAAACCATGAGTGTTCTCAGACAAAAAAAAAAAAAAAAAAAAAAGGTGATAAATTCATGCTTCCTTTCACAGCACTCATGTACATCAAATCATTGTTGTACACTTTAAATAGATACAATTTTAGGGGGCAGGGAGATAGCCCTGTGGCACAAGTGCCTGCTTGGCAAGTGCGAGGTTGTGAGTTTGAACCCTGATGCCACCAAAAAAAAAAAAAAAAAAGAAAAGATAAATAGATATAATTTTAGTTTCAACTATGCTTCAATAAAGTTGAAAAGCAAAGCAAAATTATTTTTAAAAGAATATAAGGCTGGGCAGGGTGAGGCATACCTGTAATCCCAGAATCTGAGAAGCTGAGGCAGGAGGGTCATTGCATGTCTGAGACTAGCCTGGGCTACAAAGTGAGCTCAAAGCCAGCCTGAACTGCGTTATAGAAATACAAATATGAGACAAAGTTCTAGTGTCCCAAGGGGTCAAGGAGCGATAAACAGAGCCTAAGGAGAACTGTTTCCTCTCACTTGTAAATTCTGACATGACAAGCTGAGATTCAAGGCTACAGAGAAGAGCTTCTCCTAATGCTGCCCTGTCTGTCCCTTGATCCCTTGCTTGGGATGCCAAGGTCTAGCACTGTGTAAACTTAGTGTTAATGCCAGAAGTCAATAGAGAGAAGTTTTATTCACCAAAGTAGTTATGCACATTCCTTAGCCTGCCTTTAGCCCTCAATATATGTGAGATGCTTCTGTGGCTGTGGGCTCACTTAGAGACGAATCTTGGTGAGACCTCTGAAGCTATATTCATCAGGTCTCTTGTTATTTCTTTTAGCACTGACTCATAACACACAACACCGCATAGTGAGACCCTGTCTCAAAAAAGAGAAAATAAGTAAAGATAAAAACGACTTTAAGATGAGGTAATTAAGCTCAAATGGAGTCAACTGTGTGTCCTAATCCCTTTTTCCTTTTATTTTTTTTTTCTTTTTCTATTTTAGGGAAGGGTTTGCAGGGTGTTCAGGGTCTCAGTACTAGATAGGACGGACTCATAGTGATCACCTGTTTACAGCCTCACAAGAGCTGGGATCACAGGTGTGTGCCACCACACCCAGTCTCTGAGTCCTAATCCTATGTGATTATTGTCCTTACAGCAGAAGAAAGTAGGGCCTGGGTACAGATGGGAGTCCACAGAATACACAGGAAAAGCACAGCCACCAGAGATGGCATGGAGAAGAAAGCAGTCCTGCGGACACCCAGACCATAGACGGCCGTGTTCACAATTGTGGACCAATTTCTTACAATAAATGTCTGCTGTTTAGACCACATATTCCCCCAAAAGGAAAACCTTGAAAGAGACATCATGAAAATACAATTGAGATGCTCAAACTTGGAGTTTAAACTTTTTAAAACTATTTACCATCAGAGAGATTTGGTGACCTGGCTTAAGCATTCAATCAACATATTGAATTATTTTAGATGTATCCAAGAAAAATAATCCTTGTCAGATAAAGGGAATGTCACTCTCTAAACCAGCTTTTAAAGATGCTTTTTCAGTCATCTTCAACTAAATTCATTGTCAGTTAAGGTTAACAACTCCCAGGAAGGCCTGTGCACATCACTCAACCTCTTTGAACAACACAGGCTCAGCTCTTCCCTGCAGATGTTCCTCCAATAGAGATGCAGAGGTTGCCAAGGCAACATTCCAGTAGGCAGATGGATGCAGGCCCACCTCCACCGTGAACAGCAGGTGTCCAGAGGGGCACTGGGAACCACATAGGGCTTTGGTTCATGGATGGCAAAGGCTCAAAGAGGAGAGCGACAAGGGCCACCGTAGGAACCGCTTGCACACAACCCACAAGAGCATTTTATAAGCTGTTCAATTGCGTGATGTGAGCCTTGACTGAGTTGTAATTTTTTTTGTTGTTGCAGTTTCATACTCCTGGGAGCTTGCACGCTGACCCAGGTGAACAGACTAAAGGCCTCTCCAGCAGATGTTGTCCAGCAGATGCTGCCCCTCTTCCCTACTCTCCTATCCAGGCTGGACTCGCTGTGCTGCTGAGGCCTGCTTTGCCTGTTCCCAGGGGCAGCCAGGGGGCCAGAGAGTGCATCCCTCTGGGAGCATCACTCAGTCACCACAAACAGGAAGTGGGGAGATGCGTGGCTGAGAGATGTGCTCTGCACTGCTTCCCAGCCTTCTCCAGCTATCGGCCGTGGTCACTAACACTCCCGTCTTCCCTGCGTTGGCTGCCTTCCCTTCTGATCTCATGTCTCCACTTCCCAGCAATGCTAAGTTCACGTTCCCTTCGCTTCCCTTCCCTTCCCTTCCCTTCCCTTCCC
>PVJA010038954.1:0-19452 GCA_004027025.1 Myocastor coypus | reverse complement strand
CAATCTTATATACCTATATGTATTAATCTAAACTGATCCGATGATGAAAATATGTAATATAACCATTGTTAAATTTAAACAATAAAAGAATTGGAAAAATAAATAAATAAATAAATATGAACTATCAAAAACATGAAAAAAAAAAAAAAGCTGCATTGAAAAGTGACCATAAGTATAGGACTCTTAAAGAATACAAATTTGAATGTGTACATTTTAAAAATGAGAGGTGAAAACTGTGTATTAGTACTATAGGATTTTGAATGTTTAATTGATCACATGACTAATTCAATGCAATTTTAGAAAGGATGGAAGACTAACAGAATATATTATACGGTTCACTATGATTGTGTCCTCATTTCTCTGGTAACAGAGAACACTGAAAATATATTCCTTCAATTGTGTATCTTTTGTATTGTTTTATTACCATCAGAGTGGGAAAGAAATGCAGGCTAAACTAAAGCTTCTAGTCAACAAAGTCTAAATACTTGCTGTGTTTTAAGCTAACTCTGTTTTAGCAGAAATCAAAAGACAAAGCTAAAATAAGATTATTCAAACAGTGCACACATATCCAAAGTGTCATAATGAATGTTGCTTTTAGAATAATGTACTTTAGATAATAATGGTGTATATTGTTCAAAAGTGTTGTTGAAATTATTAGTGTCTTCATTATTTACTTGCAAGGTAATTTCTAGAAGCATATTATATCAATATGGCCCACACTGTGTGTGCTTTTGCATGCCTGCAGTTTCTGCAGTTGGGAAGCTGAGTGAGGAGGATCATTGAGTTCTCAGGTCTAGCGTGGACCACCTAGTCAGTTTCAAGCTAGCTTACACTACATAGTCTGTCTCACAGAACAGACAAAACTAAACAATAGAAAGAAATCTTTCGGACATCTTGATATCCAACAAAATCTTAGTTTGTGTTTAATTTACTACATTAATTATATCTCACTAATTACTGGAATCATGTTAGTTTGACATTTTCATGTGATCAAATTCAATTTCATGGCCATATAATAACATTTACATCCCTTAGAATTACACTTTGAAGAACTGGAAATATAGCATAAGGCATAACTGAAGAAGAGAGGAAAGTTTATTACATAAGTGACTATGCATGGATTTCATGTAGACATTGCAAATGTAACCTTTAAAAAAGTAGTGGTAGAGAAAGAAGAACAAAATATATTAGGAGGCAAAAGTAAGGACAATTAATTTTATTTGTTTTGCACACAGAGTTTAGCACTTTTTAATTTAATTTAATTAATTTTTTTACAGGGTCTACAGAGTCTCACTACACAACTTGGACTCATAGAGATCCTCCTATTACAGATTACAGATGTGCTCCAGCACGCCCAGTCTCAATCCCCATCTCACTGTACCCTAGGGGCTGGGTCTGCAGGGATTGTGGTGCCAGAAATTGAACCCTGGCCCTTGAGCTCTGCCTAAGCAAGTGCTCTGGTTTCCTGAGCTATCTGGCTGGCAGGCCAGCACGGCACACCAGGGATCAAACCCCTGGCCCTTGTGACTGCATAAAGAGGGGGCTAATTTTGTTCCACCCTGTCACACTTATTTCAAATATGCTTTTCTTCAGATACAGAAAACATAAAGTAGCCACTAAGTAGAAAAGATTGTATACTTAAGAGGAAAATGAAGGATGATTTCTACAGTAGATGAGGAATGTGCAAATGCCAGGATTAAAGACCACATAATTTAAATAAGATAATAAGTGCTGGTTAATTTTCTGTGTGTGTGTGTGTTTGTGTATGTGTGTGTATGTGTTTGCTGGGATTGATGTGAGAAATATATATGCTAGAATTATACTTTATGACTGAAATATATCTCTAGTTTCTGTTTCTTCAACTTCACATATATTGGTCAGTTAGAGGTAATTAATAATAAAGCCCAACTTCATTTCTTGTTTTTATTTTATTTTGTTGTTTGGTAAGAAGTGTCACCATTATTAAGCGAGTGAAACTAGAATAAAAAACCTCTACTGAAAAAAGTGGGAAAGAGATAGAAAGTAAGTAGAAATTTGGTTTTGTAAAACTGAGCTTGAAATGTCTATTGAATCTCAGCTATCCATTCTCAAAAGCAGTGTAGGATAGTTATTAAAAAATATACTCTATAACTGCATAGTTTGGATGTAAAACCAATTCTCTCACTTAATAGATGTATCACTTAAGGGATATTAAGTCCCTCAATTTTGTCATATGCAATTCAACAATAGTAACACTACTATCTAATATTTGTAGAATTAAAGGCCTTAAGATAAACATAAGGTTTCAGAAAATGTCTACCATATGGTAAGCACTATGTAAGTACTGGGTTCTTTTAATTATAAAGAAAACATTATGCTAACTCTAAAAGCAATGAGTACTCTGCCTAGCTCAATGAGAAATCTTTTGCTCCAGAACCAAAATATTTGGTTTTCAATAAGAAAATCTGTGCTGAAGCCTAGCTTTGCATGTTCAGAGTATACAAACTCGAACATGTTTCTGAATTTTAGTTTCTTTATATATAAAATAAGGATAATAAGAAAAGCCTCTTAACTATGTATGAGAATTAAATAAGGGCTCATTTCCCAAAGGTTTAGCATGTTGTCTGGCATAGTTTGCTATATTGGTTATCGTATTGGAAAACAATGATAATAGAAACTAAAACAGAGCTGCAAGGAATATCAACATTACAAGGGTAGATTATGCAAAGGATACTTAAAATTTATCACACAAAGTGAAGTAAAAATATCAATAAATATCCTTGCTATTAAGAGAATTTTTATAAAAAGAAAGTGCAGAGCAGTATCTTTGAAGTGCAGAAACGTTGCAAAACAGATAAACAAAAATATGTTCTTCAAACCATCAAAATTTGCTCCATGACTATCTTTAATGAAAACAAATGGAAAATCTGTAGTGGTTCCAGATATTCTATAAATCTATGGTTAGCGTATAAGGGTCTAAGCATCAGTGATTTTTCAAGATGTGGGAATGGGAAGGTTGGAAAGGTGGCCTGGATCCCACATTGTGTGTCTTTCTCACTAGGATCCAGCTAGTGGTCCCTCTCTGAGAAAGTGATGGCAGTGAGTAAGGTATCGATAAACCGCTCATGTTACTGTGAAAGCAGCCATTTACCAAGATTGAAACAGAAGTATTTCAATACATTACAAACTATCCATTTCATTGATTGCACTGTAGTGACATGTATATAATCAGCTCAGTAATTGGAACATAACGTGATTCCTTGGGCGAAATTGGTGACACCAATTGTTTTAAATTCTTTTGTTAATATATTTATAATGTACTAAATACTAAGTATATAACCATACATTTAATTATCCTTGCTATTTTCTTCTTGCACATATTGAGTGGATCTGCTTTTAACAGTCTTCTCTTTAACTTCTTAAGATGAAAGAGCAAAAGAAATAATCATGAAATATTGAATTCATAATAAAAGAGGGAAATTATCAATTGATTTTAATGTTTATGATTAATGTATGAATAGTTCTATTGATGTTGTTGTAATCACGAGAAATTTTGTCTTTAAAACACAGGAATGGGTTCATCCTAATTAAAATAAATATGCTGAAGTACTAGATAATACAACTTGATAAAGAAATCCTAGATTATTTTCCTGTGTAAACAGAACCTAGTAAAGAAATTTCCACACCAATGATAAAGCATATTGAGGAAGTAGAAAGATTTTTTTTCTGTCTCAGTTTGCCTTAAGGCTGGCTCTGGAGATTGAACCGCTGTCCTGAATGCCCCTCTATTGAGGAAATAGAATCAATTATGTCAGTTGAAACAGTAACATCAATGAAGTGTACTGTATTTGAGCCTATTCCTAAAACACAGACAGAAAGACATACAGATAACTAAGTACAAGGCAATGAAATGCTTCTAAGATTCCCAGTTCTCCCAAAGCAGCTGTAAAAGGAGGAAATGAAGAAGAAATGAACACCAAATAGCAAAGCTATGCAAAAATGGTTGAATAGGACGCAAGCAACAAGAAAGAAGAGATGGCCAAATAGTATAATCAGCAATGAGTTAATCAATGCCAAGAATAAAAAACAAAAAATAGATCTGAGCAAAACAAAAGCATGAATGCCAAACTTACCAAAGAAGATTTCATGAGATAGTGCCAGATAAACTTTCCAGAGATAAGGTGTTCCATTAAATGCATTAAGAATGGAAGTAACTAGTGTTAGGAAAACATTTTAGACCTTGGAGACAAAAGGCGAACACAAAGTAATATGCAGTACGAGCAATAACTTAGCTGTGAGAAAAAATCAAGAAAAGTTAATCCAGCTGTTCATCCATGCTCAGTGGGTCACTGAAGAAAGCAAGGAAAAAATTAACCAAGGTAGTAAGGTGCTAGGAAGAATAAACTAGGGTGAAAAGGAGGTAGAAAATAAAATTAGAAGGTAGCACACAGGAAATAAAAATAATTTTTTGTCATAGCAGAAAATTCTCATGCTTAGGGAAAGAACATCACATCCAAGTAACTGAAGCTTATAGAACTCCAAATAATTATGAGGGAAATTATCCCTCTGGAAGGTGTACACAAACACACAAGTGCAAAACAAGTACAGAATCTTACAAGCTGCCAAAGGAAAGTAAAATATATAGAGATAAAAACCTATATTGCCTATGCTTGTATAATTTCTTTTTCTCTAATTATTTGGACTGCCAACTTAAGTTAACCCTCCAGAAGAGAAGCTTAATGATATTATTCTCTATAACATAGGCACTTGAGCTTAACATCACTACCTTTCTGAATATCAAACAATTTAGACATAAAATCAAACAGGTATTTTCCATCAATTCAACAGACAAGTAAAGAAAATGTGTTTTTATACACAATGGAATATTGTTTTGTCATAAAGGATAAATTTAAGAAAATTTTAAAAAAGGATGTGTTTTCAAACTATAATGATAAGTGGATTAATTCACCACATAGCTTCTCAGATATGAGAAACTAAAAAGATAAATCAAAGATCCTAATAAAAGACAGAAAATAGATATTGCAAAGACATATCTGTATTATTTTTCTTTTAAATAGAATGCAAATTAGAATTAAAATATAAAAAATTAAGCCAGGTATGGTGGCACATGCCTGTAATCCCAACACTCGGGAGGCTGAGGCAAGAGGATCAGTGTGAGTTTAAAACCAGCTTAGGCTACAAAAGTGAGGTCAAGGCCAGCCTAAACTGCATAGTGAGACCCTGTCTCAAAAACAATTACAAATGATTCAGAATTTCATTTAAAAAATAATGTAAATTTCACAGTATTTGTTGTAATACATAGTGTTGTCTTCCAGTCAGTCATTCATGTTATCAGATGTATGCATGTAAAATTGGAAGAAGAAAGAAATGTATCAAACACATGAAAAAAGTACAATCAATAGAAAAAAGGAGAGAAAACAAATTAAGTACTATCCGCTCATTCCTATAGTCCACCAGAAATGCACAGTATAGTTGTCCAAACCATCATGCTTATATACACAGATAAATTTGTTTGCCCCACTCCCTATCCTATCCTTCTCCTCAACTCAGTAACGCTCTCATTTTGAATAAGTTCATACCATTCTCTGGGTATCTATTGTACCTTTCAAATTAAATTTTTCTCTTTTAGGTTCTCACACTGAGACACTACAATGTCTGCACATACAGGACTGATTTATTTCACTTAAGATTATGTTATCTGGTTGCATTCATTTACAGACAAAAGATTCAAATTTATCCTGTTTTATACTCAAATAATAACATTGCATTGTATAAAACTACCACATCTTGTTTATTTATTTCTCAGTTGGTGAGCCTCCAGGATGTTTCCAGGATTTAGCTATGACAAATTGCACTTCCATAAACATGGGTGCATACATATCACTGTGGTGTGAAGTTTTCAGTTTTGGAAAGATACCCAGGAAGTGAATAGCTGGATTGAGTGGGATCTTGTATCCTAGCTTTTTAAGGAATCTCCACATCAAATTCCATAGTGTATCAGTCTGCACTCACACCAAAAGTGGAGAAGGGTTTATTTTTCTCCACAAATACCCCAACATTTGTATTGTCTGGCTTCCTGATAATAGTCATCCTTTCCAGAGTGAGATGGAATCTCAGTGTTGTTTTAATTTTCGTTTCTCAAATAACCAATAATGTTGAACATATTTTTTGCATATATTTACCTGCCATTTCTATTTCTTCCTCTGTAAAGTGTATATTCATCTCAGAAGCTCATTTTTTGATTGGATCTTTTAGATTGTGTCTTTGAATCTCGGTTGCCTATTTCTTTTTTTAATTCTTCATATGTTCTGAGCAGAATATCTACATCAGAAGGATACTAAGCTATAAATTTTTTCCTCAATTTTCCAATCTCTCTGCTGGAGATTTGCTTTGAAGTGCAGAAACTTTTTTCAAAAAGTTAAGAGCCCAACTGTTGTTAATTCAAAGTATTTCTCATGCAGTTTGGTTTTTGTTCATGAACTCTTTAACCATGCCTATATCTTGAAGATTTCTACCTCCATTTTCCTCCAGAAAATTTAATTACTCTGCTTTAATACTTAAGTCCTTGACCCATTTTGACTTTAGGTTGTGCATGGTGATAGACATGGTTCTAGTTTTAGCCATTGGTATGTGCAAAGCCAGTTTTTCCAGAATCATTAGTTAGAAGCTACTTTTCTTCCAGTGAAGATGTTTGACTCCTTTTTCAAGGATAAGGTGGCAGAGTGTGTTTGAAGTTGTGACTAAATCTTCTAATGTGTTTCTTTGATCTTCATTTCTATCTTTATGCCATACCATGCTGATTTTACCACAGTAGCTTTATAGTGTAATTTCAGGTGAACGATTGTGATACCACTTGTATTTGCCTTCCTTTGTTTTCTAGTATTGCTTTTGATATTGTGCATGTCTTCTGGTTCCAAATAATTTTGAGGAAAGTTTTCCCTAGCTCTGTGAGTTATGCTAATGGTATTTTAATTGGGACAGCATTGAATCTGTATGGTTTTGAAAGTATGGCTATTTTCACAACGTTGGTTATTTCTATATGGGAGCATGGAATAATTTTGCCTTTTCTCAAGTCCTCTTTAATCACTTCTCTCACAATACTGCAATTTTCACTATAAATTCTTTATGTCCTGGGTGAAACTGATTGATATATATTTCATTTTTATGGATATTATTGTGATTTTCTTAGTTCCTCATGGGACATTCATTGTTTCTGTACAAAAAAAATGGCACTGATTTTTTTGGCTGTGGGATTTATATCTTTCTATGTTGCTGAATTTGGTAATTAAATCTTTAAGACTTTAGGTGGAATTTTTGTAGTCCATTATGTAGGGGATCATGACATCTGCACTTAATAATGACTTCACTTATTGTTTACCAGGGCTTATCCTTTTATTTCTCTCTTGTCAAATTGTTTGCCTAAAGTATTGAGAACTATACTGACTAGAAGTGGAGACAGTGGACATTCTTGTCTTGCTTCTGATTTTAAAGTTAAAGCATTAACTTTTTGCCCATTTAATATGATGGTGGCTGTTGATTTCTCATGGATAGCTTTCATCAGGTTGAGATATAGACCATGTGTTATGAATCTATCATGACCTTGGCTTTTCTTTATTGCTAGGGTTTTCATCACATTTTTAATTTCATTTCTCATTGTTAGGTTGTTCAGAGTTTGATATCTTTTTGATTCAGCTTTGGCATTTCTTATGCACATAGAAAACTGTCCATTTCCTCTGTATTTTCCATCCTGTGAGAGCAAATATTTTGGAAGTAGGTATTGATGATCTTCTGATTTTCTCTAGGGTCTGTAGTGATTTTTGCCCTTTTTTGCATTAATTTGGTTTTTCTCTTTTCTTTTTTTTTGCGGGGGGGGATGGTGGATTTGGGATTTATAAATTTTATTTATTCTTTCAAAGAATATTTATTCATTTATTCATTTATTATTTCTATTATATTCTCCATTTCCAATTAATTTCTGTTCTAATGTCTGTAATTTCCTGCCTCCTTTGGGATTTTGGTTTGACTTGCTCTTCTTTTTCCAGATGATTGAGATTCGGCATAAGATTGCTTATTTGGACTTGTTCTGTTTGCCTAATGTGTAAATTCACTGCTGTAAATTTTCTTCTTACTTCAGCTATAATTGCATCTCACACATTTTGGTAGGTTTTGTTTGCATTTTGTTTTGATTTTTAATTTCTTCTTTTTGTTCATCTGTAGTCCAAGGTAGTTTAGGAGGTTATTATTTAATTTCCATACGTTTATCATGTTTTTGTAGTATATTTTTTAATAATTTCCAGTTTTATTGCACTGTGATCAGATAGTATACATGGGATAATTTCATTTCCTTAGCATTTAGTTAAGTATGCTCTGTGTGCAAGCATATGGTCTATTTTGGAGAACGTCCCAAGTGCAGCTAAGAATATGTATTCTGTTGTTGCTGAGTGAACACTCTATAAAATTCTATCAAGGTTTTTTTTTTTTTTTCCTCAGTTTGGTTTAGTTCTGTTATTTCTTTGCTGATTTCTTTTTTTTTTTGCCTAATTGCTCTATCACTTTTTGACAGTGCTTTGTTAAAATCCTCCATTACTATTGTATTATTGATCATTTAATTTTTTATGTCTGTCAAAATTTGTCTCCCATAGATAGGTGCTCCTATATTGAGTGCATATCTATTAATAATTATTATCTCTTCCTCTTGTAGTTTTCCCTTAAGAAGTATGTAGTGACCTTCCTTATCTATTTGAATGAGATGTGACAATGTGACATTGAAAGTGACAATGTGAAGTTCACATTGTCAGAAACCATGAAAGCTACTCCTGTTTTTTGCTGATTTCCTATGGCACGACCAAATCATTTCCATCCTTTGACTTTTAGCCTGTGAATTTCCATCTGAGGTAAATTTGTTTCTTGTGTGTAGATATTGTAAGATTTTGTGTCTTAATCAACTCTGCTAGCCTGTTTCTCTGGATTGATGAATTGAGGCTGTGTACTTTGATGGCTGTAACTGATACTTATTGGCTTGTCTTTGTCATATTTTCCTGCTATAGCTTTCATACTTTTTCCTTCTTTTTAATTATTTGCTCTGTTTAGTGGTTCTTTACTGTTGTTCTTAAAGATGTGATCACCTCTGTCTCTTTCTAGAATGTCTGTCAGTACTCTTTGTAGGGTTGGTTTGCTTGTCATGAATTTCTTCATTTGTTCTTTGTCATGGAAGTATCTTATCTACCACTGAATTTGATAGGTAGGTTCCATCTGGTTTGGAAGTTATTTTCTTTGAGAACCTGAAATACTTCGCTCCAAATTCTTCCTGATTTCATGGTTTGTGTCAAGAAATTGGCTGTGATTCAGATGTCTTTCCATTGTAGATAGTATCTTTTTTCTTTGTGTGAGTTGTTAATAAATATTTCATCTTTTTGCTACATTTCTGAGATTTTGATTATTATATGTCTAGGTGCCAATTTATTATGATTATGGCTGTGTGAAATTCTGTATGCCTTGCTTATATGTATGTCATGTTCTTTTCCCATGTTTGGAAAAGTTTCCATTAGTACCTTTTCAAATAGTCTTTTTATGTCATCTGTGCTGTCTTCTGCTGCTTCATTGACACCTGTTATTTTTACATTATTTTTCTTGTAGCAGCTGAATTGTTATTTCCTGGTTCCTTGTTAGTTTAAGAGATCTTATCTTGCCGGGCGTGGTGGCACACGCCTGTAATCCCAGCACTCGGGAGGCTGAGGCAGGAGGATCGGTGTGAGTTCGAGACCAGCCTGGGCTATAAAAGTGAGCCCAAGGCCATCCTGAACTGCATAGTGAGACCCTGCCTCAAAAAGACAAAAAAAAAACAGAGATCTTATCTTTCAGATTCATTAGCTGTATGTTCTGAAAGTCTAGCTTCCATTTCATTCCAATGGTTTTTCAATAAACTTAATATCCTGGATATCTATTTGAATCTGTTTTATGCATTCTAATTCTTTCCTGTATTATTTATTTGGTGTTTCCATCATTTTTCTATTCTCCTATATATTTATGCATGTCTTCTTTAGCTGTTCTAAACAATTATTTTATGATTGTTCTCATTTCTTTTTTTACCTCCAAGATTATTTCTGATCTTATATCTTCTGTAGCTTGATGGACTTGTTTCTCTACTTAAAGGTCTATCATTTCAGAGATTTCAGGTGTGTGGTATCCAAGTTCTTGTATGTCTTTGTCTCTTGGATTTGTTCTGAGTGGTCTCAAGGATTGAGGTTGCCTTTTGCTCCTGTTTTTTTTTTTTTTTTTTTTTTTTTTTTTTTTTTTTTTTTTTTTTTTTTTTTTTTTTTTTTTTTTTTTTTTTTTTTTTTTTTTTTTTTTTTTTTTTCATTTTTAAGTTCCCAGTAATCACCAAGACAGAGTCTCACAGGCTGCCCACAGTTGACTGAAGTTCTTATATGGCTTCTGGAAAGCTCCACATCTATTCATTCTGGACCCACAGATCTTATCTCTTGTGTATCACTTAGAATACTCTAAGATCTTAAAAGTTTGTACTAGCACTACCAGAAGCTCCTCCTCTCTGCTGCAAGATAAGGAAAGTCAGAACTTAACAGAGTCTCACAGGCTGCCCACAGTCTGCCAAAGTTATTAAACGGCACCAGGAATATTCCTGAGACAGATGCTTAGCAAATGTGAATGCATTCTTTAGATAGCAAAAAGTGGAGAGTAAGATGAAGAGAAAAGAATCAGTGAAGATATGCTGTGTAAACATAACTACTCTCTTAAATGAATTATTTTAAACTAAAACTAGGTAAAAATAAAAGATAAATACATATTTTAAAAGATATAATTCGTAGAATACAAGAACGTTCATAAGTAATAACAAGTTGCTAGAGTTACTTCCACCTATTTTAATACAATTTTTATTATGTGTATGATTCAAACAGGGAAAATTTACACTTTAAATACTTAACTACTTAGAATGTGTCTTTTTATAGGTAAGCATGGAAAATATGTTCAAAGAAATGTGTAAGAAATACCAGTTATGGAACTAAAATTCTAAGATAAATTTTGTGCCCCAGATAGGTTGCTTGCATATAGCTGTAATAATGTAGGCAATGGAGTGCTACAGGTTGATAAACATTTTAAGTCATTATTTATGGTTTTTATGTTTTATTTCAAGCATGTTTCTCTCACAAAATATGTTAAAATTAGCAGAAATATCTTTCTCTTCACTGCACTAATTTGAAAAAATTGATTTTTAATGAAATGATTAATTTTCACTGAACAGCTACAAAAGAGTTATTTGAAAATACAATTCTAAAGCTAATGAACACACATCTTCATAAATAATAAAATTTTGCTTTACTAATTGAAATAAAACTGCACTGAGATGTTGGTTATTATTTTCCATGAAACTTTCATCTAGGATATAGAATAGTCATAAGCAAGTTATATGAAAAAGTTATAGGAAAAAGTCAGTCCATCTATTCACGCATTTTCGTGCCTGTCTCTTCTTATGCTTCCAGCCATACCTTAGTGCAGCTAACATATTTAATGCATCCCTTTCACCATAATCAATAAAATAAGTCCTTTTCAGAACACATCTCAAAACTCAACTGAAAATTTATCATCATTTAATAAAAAAAAAAAAATCTGGCTCACAATTTCTACTTGGAAAAGGAGGAAAGCCTTTTGTGTTTTCTTAGCTCTTTAGTACTTGGGGGTCCTAATTTGAATCTTAACATTTATGCAAAACAGAAATATGACCCTGAATATTGAATAACAATGTGATATGGGTATGCTTTAAAATACTAAGGCTTTTTTTGTAACACATACAGAGAATATGTTTTTGTAAAGTACAGAGTGAAATAATAAAAAATACTTTAAAAATAAATAGAAAATGACATTAATCAGTTACTAAAAGACTTTCATCACTTTGTTCTAAGGAAATTATTTCAAGGTTAAAGAATATTTATAGGAATTGAAAAAGCTTAGGCAATTTTTCTATATAAAGTTTAGCTAGAATTTTCTCAAAAAAATAGAATGTATTTTTCATGTTAAAATTTTGATAAAATAAGATACAATTTGTTAAAATACTTAATTGATATGACTTTTGATAATTCTACTCCTTCAAAAATCTTTTTAGAAAAGCATGCGTTCTATATGTATATATTGCCTAATCACACTGCATTAGGGTACAGAGAATTAACTCTAAATTTCTCAGGATTTTTTGAGACAGAGTATTTTTCTGACATTCAGGCTAGACCTGACATCACTAAATAAGCTAGGGTAGCCTCAAAATCATGGCAACCTGAACATCTCAGCCTCCCATTTTCTTTTACTTTAGGGTGTCAACAGTTCACTTTGCCTATAAAAGATGATATTGATGACTTATAGTATATATATATATATATATATATATATATATGTATATATATGTATATATATACATATATATATATACACATATATATGTATATATATGTATATATATATACATATATATACATATATACATATATATATATATATATATATGTAGTGGCTAGCTGTTTTCAAAAAGCAGATTTTTATTAGCTTTAATGAAGTACAATATACTTATACTCAAAACTTCATTGGAGAGAATAAACTATATGAGTGCTAAGTGAAAGGATAAAGGACTCAATAACTAGAAATAGAATTTAAAAATCAACATCGTTTTTTATAAAAGCCTATAAAATATTAAGTTTATAACATGTAATTTTAACAAAGGTTGATTTATCAGATTTTTGGAGAGACACAAGTTATTTTGAAAATATACATTTTACATAATATTACACAACAATACTATCTACACTGAAGTAAATAAATAAGTATGTAATCTGAGCAACTTCCGTCATATTTGAAGACAAAGATTCCTGGTAGAGTCTTTAAACAGCAAAAGAAGATTTGCACAGATTACCCAGTTTCCCATGAGAGTCAATGCAAGAAAACCTACAAAGACCCTGTTAAGCCATCATCCATCCATCCATTCACCCATCCATCCATCCATCCATCTGTCCATCCACCCATCCATGTGTGAGGCACTGTGTCAGATAATGTTAAGATGAGTAATGAATGATTCCCACCAGTTTTTAAGCTCACGGAATAGAAGAAATTGTCAAATAATTACTATGTACTATCATTAAATACCAGCACAAGGGAGTATTATACAGTAGCCCCTAACTGTACAAAATGCAAGGATTGAGACAGAAGGTAATATTTAATCTGCAACCTGAAACAAAATGCAACACATTCCCAGGGAAATGACGGGAGAGTAAATTTTGTTCCTATATTAGTGAATGGAAAATTAAAGTATGGAGAAAAGGGTTATGCTTCATTGTGCCTGATAGTGTGAAGGTAAAGCTACAGCATAACTGAGAAAGCTGGGCCGCCTTTGACTACACTTATGATACCCAAGGTTATGACCCATGCAAATTGTTAATACTCACACAGAAAAATCAACTTTGAATATCTGCCATGTTGCATGCAATTGTCTGATCAGTGATGTTCAATATCTCTAAAGTCCTTAGACTTAAAAAGCTAAACAAGTTTCTGAAAAACTGCAGCAACATCTGATTTTATGTGACCGAGTCTTACAGTTACCAATTTTGAAACCTGTTAATACCAAACAATTCACGAGAGAAAAAGGAAAAGAGTCAGTTTTACTGTAGACATGCTGAACGTGTCTACAGACACAAAATATGGTTCTAAGTCATTAGACTAGAGTTTTAATCTATACATGATTGTTCACTTTTCTACTTTTAGATAACTTGATAGAGTAAACTACTATACAAATGTCATTTTCAAAAGAGAGCGGAAAGAGGAAAAAGGAAGTCAATAGTTAAGACAATATATCTACATAAATGGAAATGCTGAAAGCTCTCAATTATCAACTTACTGACATGTTCAGACATGAGGACTAAACTTGCGATCCTTGCACTACACTGAGACAGATTTTTTTCCCCAGTAAAGAAAAAACATTAAGATGTACAAGGGGTGAAGAAAGTTGATTTTTTTAAGGAGATTTCTAAAGAGTCAAAACCACTTCTTAAATTGACAAGTATTTGTCTTTTTTTTTTTTTTTTTTTTTTTTTTTTTGTCCTTTCAGAGAGACAATAAAATGAAGGGAGAGCAGGCACAGAATAGGAACTTGAAATGCAATTGCAATAATTATTCATGCAATTGGTCTTCTCCAGGTGGCATTATAGAAACCTCTAAATTACTACAGTTTATGTCTTTGCAAAGATAGATCTTCCACTATTGAGTAACACAGCTACTGTTTCTTTAAAGCTTTCAAGCAATGAAGCCCAGATATTTTTCCAAAATCCCATAAGACTTCTACATTAATATAAATGAACAGAGATACAACCTAAAATAATTTAAGAATTGTGAAAATGAGTGGTACTAGGTCCCAGGGATGGGTCACAGGCATTACTGCACGGACACACTTGATTTCACAGTGATGACCATACACACATAACTGACCAAGGCACAGGCTGTGACTTATCATTAGAAAACAAAGGGAAAATTGAGTTCAAGATCCACTTCTCATGATTTCTGGTCCTTATTCAGCACCAGTCGAGGTGCTTCCTTTCTGAGTATCGCACACACTTTAGATCTTCTCAAAGGCTTGTGAGTTTAGCGTGAAGAAAATCAGATGTTTGGCTTGATAAAGGTGTTCAAGGTACAGGTGTCATGCTCACAGGAAGGTTTACACCACAGGAGAGCTGAAATCTGCTTCCCAAAGAGGAGTATGGTCCTATGGATGCTATGTTCAGTCTTTAACATTCTGGGAATAATGTGATCATAGCCTTTCCTTCTTGTCACATTATAGGACAGGAATTTAGAGTACTCAATCAAGAGCTTCTCCCAGAAACAGGTGACATCATTCGTCTGCAAGTGGCTTACAATGAACTGGCTTCCTTTTTTAGCAATTTCTTGAGCAATATCATCATTTGCTTTCCGAAATTTCAACAGTTCCTGGACATTGGAAAGATCTTTTTTCACTGGGATATAGTGAACCCATGGTTTCAGCTGTGGGTACAAAAACTCTATCCACTCATTGTCAACATGGAAAAAAATGAACTACACAGGAAGAGGTGCTTGAACAGGAAACTTGCAGCTATACGCTGAAAATTAAACAATTACTTGTATTTGCAATGATCCACAAGATGGATATATTTTTCTGCTGGTTTCCCCAAGGTGTCTTAAATAGATTTCCAGGCTTGATTTTTGGTGTACTATGCATCAACAAGTTATGGATTTTTCCAACATAGAAAAATGAGAGGCTCCCGTTCTGGTCTTGTCGTTGATCCTCAGAAGTATGCATAGAGTTTTTCTTTCTCCATGGCCACTGCACTGCTAACCAGATCTTCTCTGAACAGGTCCCCTCATCCAAGACCTAAAGGATAACTTGACTAAACAGCAGGTTCCCCTTCCCAAAACATCCACACAAGATGCATGATGCCATGGTACTCTGATATCTTACCGATGGAGAAGACTGGAACAGCAGGCTCCATTCACTTATGAGCCTGAGGATAATCACATATATTGATCACCATCTCCAAATCAGGGAGGTGCTCCATCATTTTCAAAATACAGTGCTCCATGTCACTTGAGGGAAACACACAGTCACTTTCTCAGCATAGTCTATTCCTAATGATCTGATAGTGGGTCCCTAACTTAATCCCATCTACATCTGCAGCCATCTTCCTGGAGATGCCACCTCAGAAAGGTTTCTGATCTTCTTTGATGACACCATGGTAGCAGCTTCCATTTTTGACTTGCACATTGCTCATCTTCTCCAAAGCCCGTTTTCTTGTTTTGTTTTGTTTTGTTTTGTTTTGTTTGGTCAATAAATACTTTCCATTTTGAACCTGACTCCTTCTGGTGGCCCTGCAGGGGGGTCAGGATTAACAGCAGCAGCCAGAGTAGAATCCAAGACTGATTTATCAATCTTAATTGATGCTTTATATGTTTACTTTAGACAAGAGTGACTTTGAAGTCTTCCAGCCACACTTATTCCATGTATGCTGACTCACCAAAGAAAATAAGATTAGAACAAAGTCACTGAAAGTCTCATGCCCTGGTACACTACACTTCGGGACTGATAAATAGCTTCAATTTTCTCACCTCCATGAAACTAAAAGTTTGAGCAGTTCTGTGGAGATCTATAAGAAGCTTGCTGTATAGCTAAATGAAAAATGGCATTTGCTGGACTGCTCTTGGAAAGGTTATACCTTTTTGTAAGACACAAAATGAAAGTTTTCCTCAGAATAGCATTTAGTTCCTAAATTGTGTTGTCTAGATGAACTGGACATTTGGGGAAAATTTATAAAGCATTAACTACATTAAGAGATACTTGAAATTAAAGCCTAAATTTCCTTAGAATGACAGGTATATTGGACCACTCTGAATTCACTCTCCTTATTGATTCATAGAGGTATAACACAGTATTTATATATTTTACAGGTTGTGGTGAAGACCACAATAAAAGTAATAGCATGTTTGAAAATAGCAATTAGTGCAATATAAGATGATATAATTGCATAGAAAAAAATTTTAAAAATGGATGTTACATTTTTTAGACTTAACTTTATAAATAGCTCACTTCATATAAACAATCATAGTTATTAGAACCTCGGGCACTGCCCTACAAAGTTAAAGGTTTAGAATAAATTACAAGGGTTCCCTAGAAAATTCCTACATACATGTATGGATGAAGAAAGTTATTATTAAATTAAAGTCATTAAAGAGTTTTATGACATTGCCAAAAAGGATGTGGCTTCCTTTTTCACTGGTGTATGACCTAACTCATATATGTTTCAGTAAGCTAAGTGACGAGATCCATTAAATAATATCCTAATCGTTCCATATTTCTAAATTCATGACTATTAAGTTGACACTCAAATCTTTTCCACTTTCTGGTAAGATAAATGTCTATTCAAGGTTATAATTTCTGAACACTTGCCAAAGTTTTGCTTCAAGGGATGATCTTTTCTGCTTCTGTTTTTCAAACCTAATTAGGGGTGGACATATTGGGCCAGAAGGATACTGCTTCCACTCATAATGTCTATAATTCATCACATGTTGAAATACAGACAAATTTCATCTCTAATTAAAAGATTAAGGGTCAGCCAGATAGCTCAACAGATGAAATCCCCTGCTTAGTCAGAAACGGGGGCTGGGAATTTGATCCCCCACCTGCCATGCTAGCCCTGCTGCAGGGCACGCTGAGAAGGCTATAGAGACTGGGCATGACGGCACATGCTTGTTATTCCAAGTGCTTTGGAGGCTGAAAAGCAGGAAGGATCACTAGAAGTCATATCTGTGTAGTGAGACCCTGTAGATCCTGTAGTATACATATTTTTTAAAAAGATCAAATTGTAGAGGTTAATTCTTAAACTGAAAGAAACATCATAGATAGTTCAGCATACTAGGTGGCTTCTTCTTTACTGCCTACTTAGATACTTATGTCACGAGTTAGGAACAATCATCTCAGTTTAATTGCTTTGTTTTTTTAACTTAGAAAAAATTTTATGTTCCTAATGTAAAGTATGTTTCCAGTCAAGAAAAGGTTTTATTAAATATTGCATGGAGTGTTGCAAAAAAATTTTAGTTAAGTCTAAGTGCTCTCAACGTCAACATCTCTGAACATTGACTTTTAGTAGTTTTCCTTTTCTAAAATGCATTTTATTAAAGTATAATTTCAAATTATTTAAAATTTTGAAAATATAGTTTAGAGTTGCTATTGTTGTAGATAGCTGAATTAGAAATGTTATAGGCAGGTGGAAAAGGCTGGGCCTTCCAGGAGACAATATGGTAGACAAGGTGATTTTGCAACTTGGAAGGGATAGACACTCCTGTATGGTTCAGATTTCAAGACAGAAGAGGAAACAAATAGCTACTTACTTACCTAGGGAAGGGCCTCAGTGATGGATATTCTAAAAAGGCATCAGTCACCTTGAAAGAGCCCAGCTGAGTCACTAACCCAATCCCCCAAGCGGAAGAGAGCCTGTCTTGTGGTCATACTTGATTGCTACCTGACTCACTTCCTCATTTGCTACTGGATTTAATCAATTTTACCTGAGCAATGGTACTTATAATCTCATTGGCCGATGATAGTTTTAACCACCTCAAGCCCACCTAAGTGAGTTCCCATGTTCTCCATTATCTTAGTATTAAAAGAAGCCAATATTAGCCTAAAAATCCTCTATTTTAAACTAGACTTGACCTCTTACAGGAAGATGATCTGCTTACTAGTATTAAAGATAAAGCAATTCCTTATTTCCAAGAAAATAAACCTCTGGGTATCCTGAATGTTTAAACAAAGGATGTATGAGACCACCCCATTCCAGTAACATAAAACCACCAGAAGTTCCAAACAGGGCATCACACTCCACGTACAAGTCATAACCATAAAAGTGTACCCAGTGTAACATCCCCCTGCAGTTATTGCCTTTATAAGGCCTTCCTCTCCCCCACCCCCTTTTGGGACCAGCCAGTCACTCGCATTCTGAGAGGATGCTGCAGGCCATTGGGCTCAGCCTAGGAAACTTTTGCCAATACCGATTTGGCCTATGTGTCTTCCACCCAAGCCCCAGGACACTTCGCCTTTGGGATCTCATCCAGTATCTCCATCATGGAAATCCACTGAGGCTAGGATTGTTTGAAGTTAGATGGATCCCCGGGAACTCCGGGAACTAAGCAGGGGGGATTTCCAGAAGTTCCTCACCCCTGCTTACTACCATTTCAAGGAGTCCACCTCCGTATTCATCAGGCTCCAGATCTTGAATGAGGTATCTGCCTCTTGTCTAGTAGGTCTATCTATTTGGGACCCAATTCTGGCAGTTCCCTGAGAGTTGACGTGCCCAAAGAGGGGACTGTGATTCTCCGTTGAGACATCAACCGAATCTTCACCACTTCAGGTGGCTTTGCAGACGTCTTTGGCATCAGTGTTTGTGCTGTTTGTTTTAGCCTTCTCCTCGTGGGTCAGTCTTCATCTGACTCACGCCTCTTGACTGTGTCTTGACTAACTTCAGTTCTTTTTCACAGCGTGCATGCATTTCTTTTGGTTCTAAGTTGAGACCCGGAAAGCTCTGTACCCTCTGTGAGCCAGAATAGCCAAGATTTGGTGTTAACTGTACCCATGAGGGTACTTGTTCTCCTCTCATCTGCAGATCAGTCCAGACTATCATCTTGGGGACACCAAGTCACCCCAACCAGATTCCTTATATCAGACATGGATGGATCTCTCCATGGACCTCTCCCCGACCAAGCAGTTCAAACTTTACCATCCTCAACCTAATCCCCCTACTAACAAGGTTCTCCTGGCCTCTATCTCCAAGGAGAAAACTCTTTCCGCCCTGCTCCCACTGCCTAAATAGGCTAATGAGTCCTGTAGACCACCTCCCTACATGGTTACCCAACCTGACTCTTCCTCCTCTCTTCTTAATCCTC
>PVJA010038953.1:0-19467 GCA_004027025.1 Myocastor coypus | reverse complement strand
CGCTTTTGAGTCCACGTGTTGATGTAGACTCAAAGGCAGGAGCATCGTGGCAGCAGGGGATGGCAGAGCAAAGCTGCTTAGCTCCAAAAGTCTAACTACAAGGTATGAAAAGTAAAGCCTTATTAATACACTGAGCTGTAAAAGGCTCAAGTCAGCAGCTTCCGACACTGCCAGCTCTGCTGATAACCCACTACTATTATGGACTATTGGGCTATACATACAACTACTTTCTCTTAGTTCCCTGAGATTTGTACTGACAGTGTTTAGACAAGATATCATGTCAGCATCTTGCAGTCTGAGCAAGTACTAGGAAGACAACAACATGCAACGTATTAATTATTGCAACTGTTCTACTAACCTGTGGTGAAACTGTCTCATTGCTATGTCTTTCTCATTAAAATTAATACAATTAACAATAAAGCTGCTTAGTTCATGGGGTCTGGGAAGCACAGCTAGGAAACAGCGCCAGCAGGGCCGAGGCCGAGGGCCAGAGAGCGAAGTCAAGGCCAGGCCTCTGTGCCCCCCAGGTGTACCAGGAAGCGTCCCCGTGAGTCTCCCAGGCAGCAGCCAAAGCCACCCAGCGCACACTGCACACTACGTGCAACACTGGCCAACAGGCTCTCATTACTGACGCTGCAAGGAGCAGAAGTCACTTCTGTCATTAGGGCTTCTTTCAACTTTTTGTTTTCAAAATCTCCCCTTCCCCGCCCTTCCAGGACATCTTACTAGACGCACTCTGGATGAGTCTGTGCTGTGTCGAACCATGCAGGGTCACACACCACAATAATCTCTAAGGAGTTCTGCACACATGCGCACACACACGCGAGTGCACGCGCGGGCGCGCACACACACACACACATACACACGCTGTTATGGTCTGTATCTAGTTGTCCCCCCAAAGCCTCATGTCAATCATGGGGCTGTCAAAAGCACGGCTCAAGGGGTGGGGCCAAAGACCAGGGTGGGGCTTGAGGGGGCGGGGCCAAGAGAGGGAGAACTATTAAACTGACAGCACACCACGCTGTCAGAGCCCCCACCACCCCGCCAGGTGGTGGTATCTCAGAGATACTGGGCGAATCATCCTGGACAAGGCAGCGCCCCAGCCTCTCCTCCAGACCCTATAAAGCAGGGGCAGCATCTTGAAACCCCCAGGAACTGTGAGCTAAATAAACCTTTCCTCTCCTAAGCTTGTGTGCCTGGTATTTGTCCCAGCAATGACAGAGAAAAGTAACTAAGACACCACAATAATACCTAAAGGTTTTGTGTACACACACACACACACACACACACACACACACACAACCACCTTCCATATTGAGAATGTACTACACTATAACTTAAAAACCAACAGCACAAGCTGTAGGGCTCTCCTCGTAGGCAACCCCAAGCACATACCCTCAAGTCTCCAGCCAGCAAACACCACCAGTAATGAGCTGCATCAAATTCTAATGTTCCCTGTGTCACACTGCAGATGCAACAGCTGTTCAGACCAAACTACCTTCCTTGAGAGCATCTACGAAGACGGACCATTGTAAAATGACTGCATTAGAGCTGGCGAGATCAGGCAAGGGCAGGGACCAGGGCTGGATCCCCAGCACTATGTGCCTCCCCAGCCCCACCTCCCAGCATGCTGAGCTGGCCGCAGAGAATGGGTGTGGTGGTGCACACACCTATAACCCCAGCGCTGCGGAGGCTGAAGCAGGATCACTAGGAGCCTGAGCTGCATTGAAAGACCCTGTACCAAATACTCAAAAGGACTGTACCCATCCTTGGGGACATCCTTTTAACTGGCCTCTCCAGAGTTTTCTGTCCATTTTGTGGGTAAACTTTCACAAAGACAATTTCAAGTATGAATTTTAGTTAGTAGAAAAAATGATGTCATGTGGACAGGAAGAAACATAACACGACGCCAGAAAGCAGTCAGTAATGCGACATATTTTATCACTAAACTTTCACTGACCCAATGATTTGCCAAACATATCTTATTTAAATAACAAAAAGGTAGCAAAAGGATGCATTTGTTTAATAATCTCCTTAAGAAGGAACACAAACCAGTCAAGCTATTCCAACGATGCTATTGATAGTCACCACCTGTGCAACTCACAAACAAGTAGTTTATGAATAAACTTAAGAGAGTGATTTTCATGTTCTGGATTACACTGTCAGCCAAAAGCCCACGCCACGCCTTGATCATCATCAACCCCCGGTTAATCATCAGTTGGCATCCGCCTGAGGTGCATCATGGGAAACCAACAGTGCTGATACAGGGCAAGTACAGAGTTCAAGAAAGAGAAGAGGGTGACAAGCCTTGTGAATCCACTCACTGACCGACGTCGTCGTTTCAGGTCAAGGTCTCAGGAGCTAATGGCGCTGGATTGCCTAGCATCAGAAAATCATGCATGGAACGACTCTCCCTGGCCCACACAGAAGTACTCCAGAAGGGGAGTCAACCATTGCCCCCCAATTGTCTTAGTCAGGTGCACTGTGTACCCCCTCCTTGTGAGGTCTGTCTCTGCAACTGCACGTCAGGGTCTTCTCAGTATTCTCTACAGAGATAGTCATTACGCATATTCCAACCCTGACTTCTTCCCACTGGATTATGATAGGAACTGATCAAAAATTGTGTGGCCATGTATCCACCACTTATGGTAAATGTCCCTGCCCCCTGCCCTAGCATCCAAGTGCATGGTCAGTAATGGGAAGGACACTGCAGAACTCAGTGGATAAGGAGAAGGAACTGATCCTAGGTGCTTCCAAACGAAGAGCAGCCCGATACTGTCGATATAATAAGTGTCTGTGTCAAAACAAACAAACAAAACATCTAGGGGCTGGGTAGATAGTTCCATGGCACAAGTTCCAGCTTGGCAAGTGTAAAGTCATGAGTTAGAACCCCTGTCCTGCCAAAACAAACAAAATATCTAGGGGATGGGGAGATATAGCTTCATGGCATGAGTGCTGGCCTGGCAAGTGTAAGGTCATGAGTTTGAACCCCTGTCCCGCCAAACAAACAAACAAAACACATCTCTCTATCTCTCTATCTATCTATCTATCTATCTAGATATAGATACATATATTTAGATAGATAGACACAGATATGGAGCTTTTATCTTATTTCTTTCAGTGATGTTTTACCATATCCGGCCAATTTGTTGATAAATCAGACCAACAGCCTCTGTGACAGCCGCGAACGTGGATACTGCCCACCCACCCTAAGCTGCACTCTCTCCGTGGTCGCCTAACCTCATCGTCATCACTCAGTGGTCCTTCTTTCAGCTCATCAACCACAGTTGCCACAGTTAGCAAGTTGAGGCTGGACCGCCAGCTTCCTGCCACACCACGGTGCCTCCTAATGCAACCAGCTTCATTCACCACACAGCGCTCTATCACGTGGTATTCTCATGAGAAGCGTGAGCATCATACACAGATCTGGGGAGAGGAAAGTCTACATGGCTGGAATATTGCTGTCACTGTCCTAGTTCATTATTGTTGTTGATCTCTCACAGTATCTAATGTAGGGGTCAGAGCTTGGCATAAATATACACACAGGGGAACCCAGGAATACGTAGGGTTTGGCTCTGGGCAAATACTGAGGATATTATAATGTACGTCCTGTGGAACGGGGGTGGGGGACCACTACGGCGGTATGACCTAAGTGATGAACACAGCTCCACCGCGACAGCTGAATACACCCGAGGGAGGCAGGCATTTCAAGAGAGGAGTCCTTAGCTCCATGGGCCTGGCACCCGCATTACATTGCCCATGGGCCTTCTCCAGTGGGCATCAAGGACAAGGTCCTGAATCACAGCGCTTCCTCGTGGTTGGCAAAAGTAGAGACTGGTTTTTCTTGACAGATCATGTCATAAGGTCAAACTTAAATTAATTCCCACAAATAAGCTTTAAGGAACACAAACCCAAAATCAGAAGGCTCACACAGAGGAGAAAATACACCTTCCTAAGCAGGCTTCTGTGAAAAATAAATAAAAAGAACAGTAAGAACTGAATCAAAGAGTGAGACTGTGAATTATTGGAGTAAAAAAAAAAAATATGGCAACAGTATACTTCATATCCTTAAAAATATAAAGAGGACTTTTACATTTGAAAGATCATCTCATATTCCAAAGTAAATTGGATAAGAACAAACTGAACTTCTAGAAATAAGAAGAAAATTAAATGTATTAATATATTAGGGGAAAAAATCCTAGAGCTCTATTAGGCTGCTGATTCAATTAGAATCTGGGCCTTCGGGAAAGGATTCGTCAGCGTCTTTGAAGGTTAAATGTAGGCTGCAACACGACTCATCCCAGCCACATCTAGATATTTACCCAACAAAGAAGAAATTCTATTTTGTGTGAAAAATTCTATCCAAGATTTATTTGCAGCCACTTCATTTTAAAATTTAACGATAAACAATCTGTTCATCAATGGGTGGGATTAAACACACAAATTAAAGAATGTTTACCCAGCAGAATATTTCTCACTGAAAACAAAATCCGGAAAGAACTGATACATGAAATAATCAAAACTGAGCTGTTACCTAAGATGAGACGATAGCCATTGGGAAATCAGGACCGCCCCAAACTAGACCAAATGATCTTCTAGGACAGGCCCATTAAACACAGTGATTCGACAACTACATTTGTGGACAAGATACAAAATGGAGAGTGGTTTGTTTTTTTATTTTATTTTTATTTGCAACAGGGTCTCTCTATGTAGTTCAGGCTGGCCTTGAGATCACTTTACAGTTCAGACTGGCCTTGAACTCACAAAGATCCTCCTGCCTCAGCCTTCCCAGTGCTGAGATTACAGGCAGGCTCCACCATGCCCCACTGAAGAAAGTATTTTTTAACTTAAACTGATGAACGTATTGCAACACGTGGTACAACCACAAAAGGGAAAATTTCTGGAGAATGAAGGTAAATTGAATAGTTCTGTTTAGCAAAGCGTCAATAAAGTTTGAAACTATGATGCCAAATAAAAGGAGAAAACAATTGAAAACCACGTATCGTGTCATTCCATTTATCTGAGATGCCCGGATGACAGCATGGAGACAGAAATTACAGCATTAGCAAGGGTACGGTGTTCCTTGTGGAGTGATAGAAAAAGCCTGAAAGTTGATTGTTGTCACTGTTGCAAAACTCGGTGACTGTACAGAAAAACAAAGTTTCAATTTTATAGTGGCACACTGCATAACATGCAGATTATATTTCAATATAAGTGCGATTAACACGTACAATAGTTCCTATAATAATAAATTATTTTTATAATTTATTGTAATAATAATTATAATAAGAATGGAACTCTGCTAAACAACAGGATGGCACATTCTCTCACACACGTCCAGCAATGCAGAAAGACAGAACAGAGGAAGCATGGTAAGACTTTAAAAAGTGACATCATACACTAAATTTCACAGCTTGGTCATATAAAGTTCCTAAAGCGATCTACAGAGGAATCACTAGAAGTAATGAGAAAGTTATTAACATCTGAACAACATGTAAAATTCATTACAGTGTTTTATGAATTGGAAATTCTTTGAGGGTATAGCTTATTAAGACAATACCATCTTCAAGAGAAGGACAAACTATAAGACTCGCAGCAATGGATGAAACAGAGACAGTACACAGCCTTGGAGGACAAATGCCTGAACTTCCTTGGTGATATTCAAAAAGAATAAAATAAATGGCCATCAAGTTCATGAATTGTAAGTTGCAAAATTATAAGCCTATACTTTTCCTCCAATTTCCTGGATGAAGACCGCCATTCATTACAATTTTCATATTACGGAGATGCTATTATAGTTTATGGGACAAATTATAGTCAATCCAATATCAAGTATTAAAGCAATCAGTTATTTACATGCACCAAGAAAATTGAATCTATACATCATAACCTGAAGAAAGTCATTCGCTGCAAGTAGATCAGAGATTTTAATGCACAGAGATGCAGCTTTACAACAGGAACATGTATGTATGCAGTGCTGTTCCCATGCTTAAAATCTTTTGAAGCTTTCTCCATGGCAAAGACAATGGACAGAATGGCTGAAGAGCATTGTAGGTACTTCTGGCTGAGGCTCGGGGGTAGAGCATTTGCCTGCCATAGACAAGGCCCCGTGTGTGATCTTAGCACCGCAGATATCCACCCCTGTTTGTCACAGAAGGAGAGAAAGTGAGACAAGCAAGCCACAGACCCCGAGGACAGGGCTTTAGTATCCACCCACAGACCCCAAGGACAGGGCTTTAGTATCTACCCACAGACCCTGAGGACAGGGCTTTAGTATCTCCCAGACACAAGCATTGTCTGAATAGACAAAAAATCAACCTATGAAGGAAAATCACCAAAAACATGCACAAGACCGGAAGAAGTGCTTAGTAGAACGACGAATGCGGAGATCTATCAAGCATAAGCAGAGAAATGTGAACATTGGACCCACTAGCTCTGAAAGAATGAGCACTAATTGATTTGGGAGGTGCTAACATTTACTGAGCACGTGGGACGCCGCCGCGCAGGTGGCCCGCAGGATGTAGATCTCTAGAGGCAACGCAAAGCCCTCTCCTAGTATTGGCACATGTTGGACTCAGCCATTCCAAGCCCACAGCCAGGAGCGCCTGTGCCCCACCTGCCAGGGAACCTCTGCTCACCCCACCGCGTCCTTAGCCTCGTGTTTCCAGAAGCAAACTCTGCAGATGACACAGATGCCCTCCATGAGGGAAATTGCAGGAACGGCTAAGGCCCAGACCCGCGGGAGGAGCTGGCGACGCGCAGAGGGGAAGCTAAGCGCGGGTGGAGAGGGACGCAGAACAGACTCCTGGGAAATCCGAGCCGTGCAGACTAAGTGGCGCTGGGTACATTAACGCGCATCCATGTGGGAAACCGTGCGACGGATTCAGTAAACCCCATATTCAGGAAAATATTAACTTATCCTTGGGAAATTAATAGTAATTAATCCCTAATAGAAGAAAAAGGCACTAAAGCCAGGCCAGAGAGCAGGCCACAATGGTCATTGGTCTACGGAACCATGGCATTTCAAAAAACGCACACACAAATGTTGTATATTCTGAGTTCTGCATACTATATCCATATAATATAATATCTAATCTAATCATAGCACAAAATGTTAAACATAAGATTTATTTTTAAAACGTATGTTTGGGCAGGACAATATTAAATTTGCCTTATAAATTAATAAATGGTTGCCAGAAAGAATAGCTCAGTGGCTTATGAGCCTGCCTGGCAAGTACAAGGTCCTTGGTTTGATCCCTGGTACAAAAAAATAAAAAATAAAAATCAATGGTAACATTTTCAAAACAGTCTATGCTTGAGTCCAGCATCACAGAATATTTTATTGGGACGTATCACAGCAATAGGGCCAATTAGCAGCTAGGAGATTTATTTTCTTTTCTTCTTGCCTGACTTATAATGAAAGAATTCTCCCTGGGCATGTTCAGGGGAGTTAAATCTTCTGCAGAAATGCCAAACCTTATCCTCTGTCAGAATTCCATTGGTTGGTTTTTTTTTCATTTTATTTCATAAAATTTCCTTATTTTTGAAGTTCTCATTATTTCTATAACACCATTCCAATATTGTGAGGGTTTGCATGGCCTTTTCTCCGACTCCAGCAGATGCGCTAGGTTCTGATGAGTTTTCTCCCTCTGGACTGCTGCTTCATGTCCCAACACAACAACTGTTGGAAGTGGTCAGATTGCAGCCTGAAATTCACCTCTGTCCCTCGCCCCACAGGGCAGTTTGAATAGAACTGAGCTAATTTAATGCCCTCCCTTGAAGCTGGGTCTTGCCCTGGCTGTTTTACCTTGTGATACAGGGGTCTGCCCTGCACACGCAGGTTTCCTGGGTACGTGTCTTATCGTAGATCCTCAGGAGACCAGCTTTAATTGGGCAAGGTCTCAATACCCCGGCTAAGTGGAACCCTTAAGGTAGCGTTAAAGCTGTCCCAGTTGCCATAGGCACGTACGAACATAACAACATGAAATCTGTTACTGTCTGCAACCAAATGTGCACGTACAACAAAGCAAAACAGAACACAACAAAAGATGACCAGGTTGTGTAAGGCCACGTTATTCTCCAGACTGGGCTCAAACCCAGCCTCCAGCGGAGCTGGGATTACAGGTGTGCACCACCCCGAGTGGCTTTGCCCATCGGTCCATTAGGCGACGCTGACTATTGTCAATGTTTCACATCAACCTTCTGGTAAGATTGTTCTATAATACGAGGTCACAAGATAATTGAATGAAGCTCACGAATAAAGCAATGTAGACCTCAGAAGAGCAGTGGCCTAACTCTGCGCCTGAGGGAAAATGTAACTTCCATGGTGATAGGACTGGAGCCCAAGCCATGAGAGCTTTCAACGCACACGGTTGTGTTCTCTCTCTCTCTCTCTCTCTCTCTCTCTCTCTCTCTCTCTCTCTCTCTCTCTCTCCTCTCTCTCTCTCTCTCTCTCTCTCTCTCACACACACACACACACACACACGCATCACTGCTGCATGAAGAGAAACCCTTCATCATGGCATGACAGGCAGAAATGTCAAAAGTTAAGATAATATCTTAAGTTAACCTAGAGGCACCATGCTCAGTCAGAAAAGAGTAAATAAATCACATTTTTCAGTAAAAAAAACCAAGGCATGATGTATCTACCTATACATGTAATATGCGATTGACTCATCATTACAAATGTTTAGAGAATTTAATTAATTAATTAAGGACAGTCCACACATATCAAACAATGTTTGGTTGCTTGTCTGACTCCTGTGCTTGTCTAAACCTTCTGCTGTACTTCACAATTATTCACTGTTGGGCCATGGAGATATTGATAGTCTAAGTGTCTGCCTGGCAAGCACAGGACTTGAGTTTGATCCCTCGTATCACAGGTCTTCCTGGCCCTGTGCTGAGCGGACCACCAAAATCAGGCATCGTGGCACACACTTGTAATTCCAGCTCTGGGGAGGCTGAGACAGGAGGACCACTAGAGTCTGAACTACATAGCAAGACCTTGTGCAAAACAAAACAAAGCAAAACAACAAAACTTCACCACAATCACTGTCGGTCCTTTCTGGGGTAAGAGTTACTCCCCCAAATTTGCAGAAAGGCAGTGGCATTTCCAAAGGACCAGGATGGTTTCCACAAGTGCACAGCTAGCGATACGCAGAGGCGAGAGTCGAACCCCCAGCTTGTCTGTTTGAAGCGCTACTGTCTTCCCACCACCTTCCGTTACTTGCTTAACTTAGAGCTCAGATGCCACTGGCTGGATGGACACTTTTGGAGTGACGCATGACCTCGAGTTCCAGAAGCCAGAATCCAATTCTTTGTCTTTCCCTCAAGCACGCTAAAATGCCGGTGGGTTCCCTACAGGTGGGCACCCCATTCCCACACCAGGAAGAGCAGGTTAATTGCTAACGGTGAGGAACGTTGGTAGCGAATCCCTCAGACACATCTTTTCAATAACATCTTGCTGAGAGGCGCATTTTCAAATAAGTGCCTAAGACGAAGCGACAATGTGCGACAATTTTTCAACTTCCTCAGCTCTTGAGGTACTAAACAAACAGATGTTTGGGAAGACTGGGGCTCGTGAATACTGCTGTACTGTCAACAAATTAGGCAGCATCTTTGCTGCCTGCTGCTAACGCAGCGATCTTTTAAATTTAAAATTCTGAGATAGTTTCTCCTGGATGAAAGGGAATTAGCATACATTCACTCACCATGAAGGAAAATAAATCAAAGGGTTCTTGTTGCAGTGTGGCGGAAGCTAAGCACACAGTGGTGTTGCCTGTCAAGTATTCGTATGTTCAAAAAAATAATCATAGTTTGCCTTTCCTTGTCTGCATTCTTTCTCCCAAAGAAGTTTCCAGAAATTCCTGAATTTCTCCTTAGCATCTGTGAACACTGACAATACACATTTTTCTTTTAATTGAAAAGATATCTTTCACTGATTTGTTTGGTACAGGGTCTTACCATGCAGCTCCGACTTGTAGTGATCCTACTGTCTCAGTCTCCTCTGCACTGGGATTAGAGGTAAGTACCACAAGGCCCAGTTTCAGTGGCTCGGCCATCATGGCATGTGGTATGCCAGCAGGGATCGAATCTGGGTCCTTGCATTTGCCAGGCAGGCACTTAGACTGCCAAGCTATTCCCCGAACCCAAAATAATATGTTTTTGGTGATACTGGGGATCAAACTCACAACCTTGTGCTGGCCAGGCTACCGCTTATGCCCCTGAGCTGTATCACCAGCCTGCAGACTTCGGTGTGTAGGATCAGTCTATTGGGCAAGAACGGCTTCTCTAACTCAGTGTGCTTCCGCCACCCTCCGTCGCTTCCACTCCGCCTAGCCGTGCCTCCTCTCTGCTCTGCCATCTCGCCGCCTCCAGCCTCACGATTTTCCAATCGAGTTATGTCACCACCCCTTCTTTATCATTTTCTTTGAGCCGGCATCTCTCTGAGCATGGATAAGCTGCTCGGGTAAGGGCTTGAACTGCAGTCTTCCTGCCTCAGCCTTCCCCTGCCTACTTTGACTTAAGAGATTAGCAAACACGGACAGCATTGGAGGCGTCTAGCGATATCCATAAAGGCTGCTGCGCTGTGTGTTCAAATGCAAAGCCTGCGCCTCGACTGTGCCACCTAATACAGGCCACGTAGCCCATCTGCCTTCGAGATTCCTGTTGTACCACCTGACAGCTACAACGACTCCTCGCCTGCCTTCCTCGGAGGCCCCTCGGCACACCACTTCATCATGCCCATCTGCTCCTCGAGTTGGGGCAACATCCTCCAGCTGGAATCCCGATGGGGCCCTGTTTCTGTGATGGAACTTTCGGTGAAATAGAGACTGGAAAAGGACATCCCTAGAAAAGCCTAAGGACTCACCGTGCACTGCTTTACATGCAAGGAACACCGCGGCCTGAAGCCTACACGCTTCACTCCCACGCCATGCCGCGCACTGATGCTGCTGAGACCCAGTCTGCACCCTGCAACATGCAGCTGTACACACGCTTCCTCGTCTAAGAACCTGAGCATGTGCGCGACACGCACCCAGCTCGGCGAGTGGCGGTCATCGCAGGGCTGGCGGACGGAGGCTACTTCCCGCGGAGCAGGCCGACACTCATTGCTATTCTGTCAGACGCAAGCAGGGTCGCTGGTGCCAGTCGTGTATACTTTTCATCAACGTGGAAATAAACATAAACACCTAACTTGGCAGGACATTTGGGGCTCACACCATCCATGCAAAGGCGGGATGGACAGAGAGAGGCCTTCTTCACCCGAGACCTCTTCTTGTCCTATTTGCCCATGTATGCCTCCCAGGGAATGGAAGCTGCCTGCGTCTACTGGCCATTCGTCGCCTACTGGCCATTTGTCAGCCCGTCCTTAGCTCAGGCTGCGGGTCCAGAGCCCTCCGGGGCTGCCGCCTGTGGAAGGCAGATGGATGGGAGCTTCCTCCCGTCTCAGCTGGACAAGCTCCTCATGGTCCTCCGGTCTGTATTGTGAGGAAGGTGAGCAGCGCCGTCCTCATACGTAATTTTAGCCTGCACGGAGAGAACCCGTTTCGTAATCTATTGTAGAAAAAGTCAGGAGACGGACTGCAGTAAAAAGCCTTTCTATCTATTTGCCTAGAAGAAACAGTCTATCTGACTTGCTAGGAATAATCTGTGTGTGGGATGCCACACTTATGTTTCTCATTTAATCTTTGGGGAGGGAGAGCACAGCATGATTTGGAGATAAAAAGTGAAATTCACTCAAAGTAAAAATATTTTCCAAGCCGAAGCTAGAAAAACAATGGTGCAATTTAATTATAATTTATGGAGCTACGAAATCTCTTTCACATCTATGAAAAGAAAAAAAAATGCTGCAATGATAGGTGAAAATATAATGAATCTGCTAGAACTATTGTTCAGAATAATTTCTATAATGATTTTCAGGTCTCTACTGATCAGAACATTAAATTTCAATATTCATTACGCTGCTTTTCTGAATGTGGTTTACAATGCAAGGCTTATGAGCAAATTATAGTGTATTGATTATTTTTAGATGTAAATGTATTGTTTTTTCAAGTGATGTTAGAAAGGAGCCAAATTTCAAACTGTTTGAAAGATGGTAACCTATACTTATTCCTATAGGAAGTATGCCACGGCCCGGCATGATAGCTTGGTGCACGAAGTGCCTTCTCAGGCAAGTGTAGGACTGAGGCTCGATCCCACGCAGCACATGCCAGGGCTGGTGGTATAGCTCAGAGGACTAAGCATTTGCTTAGGCAAGCGCAGGGGCCAGGAGTTCCGTCCCTGGAACCACATGCCACACCAGTCCCACCTCGAGGTGCACTGAGTGGGCGATGGAGTCTGGGCCTGACGGTGCATCCTTGTAGTCCCAGCCCTGGAGAGGCTGAAAACAAGAGGATCACTATGAGTCTGAGCTGCACAGTGAGACCCTCTACCCACACAAAAACTGACCAACCAAACAGAAAACCTCCAGGTACACAAGCTGGGTGGGCCCTGCCCCCGGGGAAGGCTGAACCACCCACAAAGGGCACAGTTTTGTGTGATATTTTAACACGCATCCTGGGACAGGGGAGAGGCCCGAGTTTAATAAGCAAAGTGTTGGATTTCTGGAAAATGAACTTTTTCTCTGTATCCCAAAGTCCATACTGATAAAAGAAAAATTAAAACTCATAGGATTAAGCACAGCTATATTTATGTAAGGTACTGGCTCAGTGTTGTGCTTGGCCTATGGAAATTATTTAATAAATAATTAATTGGTTATTATTAAATTTTTATTATAATTGTTAAAACTGTTATCACTCTTAATAAGATCAAAGTAAAAGGATGAGACTAGATCAGAATAATTTCGCACATAGAGTACATCAAATGAACTGTCTGAAAAACTGAGGTTATCTTTTTTTCTTTTAATTTCAGGGAAGGGTCTACAGGGTGCTCAGGGTCTCACTACTAGATCGGACTCATAGTGATCCACCTGTTTACAGCCTCCCAAGAGCTGGGCTTACAGGCACAGCCCACCACGCCCAGTCTCAGTTGCTATCTCAGCATGCCCTGGGGGCGGGGGATGGCACGGCAGCTAGTGCATGTCCTTCACAGAGCTGTGCACCATGCAGGTCAGGTTCAGACCATGGAGTGGATGTACGTGGCTGCTTGCAAGCAGGAGGATGCTGGGATGCTCTTGTGGGTTCCTAAAGAGTAAGACAAGGGTATAGTGCCTGGCAGAAATCTGGGCTTTAGGACGTGAAAGGGTGATGTAGACTCTTGACCTAAGAGAGGGACAGATAGACGGTTCAGGGGCTATTGATCCATCCCGGAGACCAGAGGAGTGGGAAGTTGGGTGGCAAAGAGCCAAGGGAGCACAACTGGCCAGAGGCTACTGGTAGATTATCACCGAGAAGGAATCGGTAAGGGTGCTACAGAGGCCACAACTTGATCAGGCAGGTCCAAAAGTTCTATAAAATGCTTTACATGCCTTCAAAGTAAACCCTGGGGATTTCACTGAGCTTGTCAGATACAAAAGTTACATGTCTTATTATATAGGACTTGCTTCAACTTGGCTTTAACTACCCAGTGGAAAAGTATAACCAGGAGGCACAAAAAAGTAAAGCCAGGTAAGTATGCTGATCTGTAAAAGGCTCAAGTCAGCAGCTTCCAACAATGCCAGCTCTGGTGATAGCCCACTACTATTATGGAGTATTGGACTATACATACCATTACTTTCTCTTAGCTCAACGAGAAGAGATATTTCTACCAATAGTGTTTAGAAGAATTACCACGCTTGCATCTTGTACTCTGAAGACCTACTATGAAGACAACAATATACATTATATTTATTGTGGCTTTCCTACTAACATGTCTTGATACTATCTCACTGTTATTTCTTATTGAAAGTAATAAAATTATAAAAAGGAGCCTGAAATAAAGACCATTATCTACACCCCATTCCTGCCTCAGGCCAGGATGGTTCCTAAGAACCAGGGGAACAGACGGCAGCAAACACCGTGGGGTGGGAAGGACGTGAAGAACGAAGCAACCAGAAGGTCGGGAAGTTTTGGTTTGGAAACAGGTTCTGGGAGAGAAAAGCTCACCTAAGAAGGGAATAAGTGGCAAAGGGGGCTCCCAGCTCTAGGACCAGCGCCAGGCAACTGAGAAGGCTGAGCCAACTATGTGGCTGCTCAGTTCTGGAGACCAGCACACACATTTGGATGTTCCAATGTCTTTAAGGAGTGTAAGGGATCCCAAGGCTCCCATCTGCTGCTACGTATAACCTAGGCAGTTGGAGGCGGGATCCGAGCTGTTGCAACAGCGCGAGGCTCCAGAACAGCTTCTTCCGACTCACAGCATTCTCAGTCCCAGAGGTTTTACTCTCTGTCAGGGCACCAGTGAGGCAGTCGCTACAAGCCCGCGCGCACTAAAAACATTTCTGTCCTATTAGGTCTGAATGCTGATGTGACTACCAAGGAAAAGGAAAAAGAACCCAACGAAGCAGTCTCTTACCACCAATTCAGGCATAAGAACATCAGCTACAATTGCAAGTTATTCCACCAATTATATAAAATTATATCTGAAAATATTATTTGATTGCATCTCTTCTAAGAAACCCCTCCTCCCACTCTCTGGTATCCCAAGAAGTGGGAATCCACATAGAAATCATCACACGTATATTTAACTGTCCTCTTTTTAGAAATCTTGCTTATGTGCTATTTTTGCTAAGTATTGCTTTTGTTGATCTCACTCGGTGAGTCTCTTCCCTTTAAAGAACACTTGATTTTTCAAAAGGCGCACTTCTGAAGTTGGGCTCACAAGTATGTTAGGACAGAACATAAGGGTGGAAGCTATGGATGGGTCTTTTGCTAAGTGAAATGCTGATTTCTGTGGTGGAAATCAATAATAAGCGTGAAATGTTTACACGTGGTGTGATAAAAATATAGCAATTATTCATGAATTTATTACACCGAAAGACGCGTTGTCATTAACCACTCTCGAGGTGCTGTCCCTCCTGGCTAGAAGTCTGCATCCATATACTTTAGTTCCCACCCACTTCTCCAGGCATTTCTGGAAGTTCTCTTTCCTAAGTGTCTTACTTGGTCACGGCTGCATGGTGTCCTTTTTTTTTCCCTTTGAAAAGTTTATCTTTTATGATCATTTTGACTTTGTAGAAAAATCAGAAGTCAAACAGTGCCAGCTCTGGAGAATGAGGAGGAGTAAGAGGAGAAAAAGGAGGCTTTAGGAGCGTAACTTCCAGATGCATTCTCTTCAGAAGTACTTTTGATCACAACTCATGAAAACATAGAAGAGGTCTACCAGAGCCATGTCAGACAGCGGCAAAAACCTTGACATAAGTGCACTTAAATGACATTACACCTGGGGGCATTCATGGAAAAGTGCCTTTTGATATAACACATTTTAAAAATTTAGTATGTTCCAGACATTTTGATCATACTTCATATTATGAAGATTTGTGAAATATAGAGATTTGAAAAATGCAAAGTCATGAAGTTTGCTGAAAACTGATATTACACACACTCTGGGGAAACAGGATCATCTTCAGTCAACAGTTATTTCATTCATATTTAACACAAATTTGTTGATAATATATTGTGGACTGTGAGCAAGAGATATATGATCTAATACAAAAAATATGATAAAGTAACAACAAAAATAACAATTGCCATGAGGTCATTTTGTTCACCTAAGTTGGTATTTCGATGATATGTTTTATTGAAATCACTTCACTTTGGCTCTTAGAAAAGCAATACACTGAAGATAAATCAATAAAAAAAGATAAACCAAATCACATGAAAGAAGAGAAAAATGTTTAAGAAGCAAAAAGGTAACTTCACAGACACAACTGACAAAATATGGCCAGTCTCAGGGAGAACTTAGCTAACTAGGGTAACCTACATCTGATCCAGGCTCTCTGTTGGGCTTGAGTCCTCTGTCACTAGAGTTCTCCAGTAACGCCCAAGCCACGGTGGCCACCACCCCCTGACACAGCCATTGGGTGAGTTACCCTCAGGTAGGTTCCATTTCTGCTCTCATTGGCCACTGGGAAATGAGGCACAGAGCATGGCAAGGTCCCCTAGATCTGCACCTGCAAGGGCTGAGGGAGGGCAATAGGATAAAGGACGCACCGTACGCAATAACGTCACGGCACGAGCAAGATCAGGAAGAAGAAGACTAATGATGCTCGAGCGCTAGGCTTGAAACCCAACAGTTGTCAGTTCAGTGGTTCGTAAGGGCTTCAACAGCTGAGTGTGGCCCTGTAGCAGATGCTCAGCTTAACCAACTGATCTGCAGATGTACACCGCCTGGATCCTTCGTGCTCTCTCCTATGAAAGGCTCACCTTCCACCACTGCTCAGTCTCACTTAAAGTGCATACAGTTCACTTTCCTGCTGCTTAGCCATCCTGCTTTGGCTCAGCTGGAGGTTTAGGTTAAATGTGTGGTGGTGCTTAACAGAGGGCACTGGATCTGCTTGCAGCTCCACATACACTAGATACCTGGTCCTAGCAGCACACATGCTCCCCTGTCCTACGTACACCTGGTCACGGACGACGGTGCACTCTGCATGATGCTCCCACAGTCTACCAACACAGGAGACAAAGATTTCCACTTAGAGGTCTCACGCATGCCATCAAGAAGACAACAATATTTAATGACTCATATCACTGTACATTTTAATTCTCTGGCGACAGTGATGTCTACTCATCTTTTTGCTTCCAGAGGAAGCTGCAGAGACCAGGACCAAGGCTCTGCCACAGCCCCATGGGCCTCGCCGGTCCTTGTCGATGCACACTGAGCACAGTGACACGAGTGACTGTGCTACTGAGGGTGAGATCTCAGGAGACAGCAAGTCCCCCGCTATAGGCTGAGCCTTCCTGCCTTAGCCTGTTGCGTGCATGAGAAACACATTGCTCTTGGGCTAAGTCCAGAAACACTAGGGTGCATTTGGCACCATTGCTAGTTCCCCTTTCTAAGATACCGGTACCAAAAGGTGCAGCACGAAAATAGTCCCAAGTGCGATGACTGGAAATCACCTTTGTGGGCAATAAAAGCTAAACTTTATGGATCGAGGTGTAGGTTGCTTCCACAAACACGTCCACACACCCTTAAGCTCATGCACATTAAATTACTGTCCCGAGCAAGACACTTGACTTTATGGTCAAGTCACCATAGAGTTGTTTCATATTTCAGCATTTCATACTCGCAATGAACATTTTCAAACATGGATGCCAAGGCATTCTTACATATGGGGAACTGATGTGTGTTTGACATTTGAGATAATCTACAAGTTTTCTTGGGACAGGGGGAGTAGCTTGGTGGTTGAAGTGCCTGCCTGGCAAACACAAGGACCAGAGTTTGATCCAAAGTATCACATGCCATAAGGGCCCTGTAATTGGGCATGGTGGTGTAATCCTGGTTCTGGGGAGGCTGAGATAGGAGGATCACTATGAGGCTGAGCTGCATAGTAGGATCCTGTATCAAATAAATGAATGAATAATTAATTAATTAATTTATAACTTTTCTCTGGAGGGAAGTACTGGGAATTGAACTTAAGACCTCATGCTTGCCAGACAGGTGCTGAGCCACTGAGCTACATCCCTGAGTTTATAACTTATCCTTATGTATGATCAATCAATCTTTTTTATGCCAAAATATCTTTCTCTCTCTTTTATTTCAGGAACCTGTACCTGTGGATCATTTAGGAATTTAAGAAAAGGAAAGGAGCCAGGCTGGGAGCATGTGACCTGGCAGTTCCTGGTTTCCATCAAAGTGATTAAAAGCGAAGTTCCCCTTTGTGTAAAATTCTACAATCTCCATTCAGGGCAGGCTTTAGCTCTGTTAAGAGTTTCAAGTGCAAAGCAGGCCATTCTAGGTGCCTTCTGAACACCCTGAATCAGGTCAGTAAGGCTTTCTCTCCAACATCCGACTGAACGATACAATCCCCTGGCCAGGTTTCAAGGAAGATAAAGCCCGCCATTCACACTGGGCGGCGGCCCCTGTACCCCGGAGAGCGGCGCGCGCAGTACCTGATGCTGTTCATGCTGCCCGCCTCGGAGCCCAGCTTGCATCGCTCCAGCTGGCTGGCCACGATCTGGCGCTCCGCCTCCAGCTCTCGGGTCAGCCTTTCAAACTGTAATTCCTGAAAGAAACACACCAGAAAGATGAATGTTATCAGCTGTCGCAAGTGTGGCATTCAGACTAGAAGGATGGGAGGGTGCGGAGGGCTCACACGGCTGGACAGAGCGCCAACTCTGGGCAACAAACGATGTCCATAAGAGCATCTGATTACTCCAACAATGGGTAATTGGAAGATTGGGTTCAGGACCACCACTAGCTGTGAGGCACCCGATAACTTAAGGTGCTTCTCATTATTTGCCACAGTGGCTTAAAGTATTTCTTATAAACACTGGAGCAGACGATTAATTGAGATATACTATGGGAAATACTGTCCTTGCTGCTATGGCAGCTGATGAGTACGCTAGAGATGTTACAATCTTGATGCCCCGTATGCAGCATTTCAGAGAGACCCAGCTCACTCTCTGTCAGCACTTGCAGGGTGCCATTATCCCTTCTGGCCTTCGAGCTGCTTCTGTGTACTAAACTGGGCCTGCAAATTACCCCTGCATTATAGACTGAGGAAAAGAATGCTTTAAATTTCAGTGGATGACCCTGGCACTGATTCTAAAGAGCCTCATTTCTACAGGCAAACCTTGGAGCCACTTGACATAGTACCTTAACAGTAGTCAAATAAAGCAATAAAGAAGCTCCTCCAATGACGACTAAAGTTTTGAATTAACTTTCATGAAACATGCTTCCATCAGAACCTGAAAAATCTTACCCCTTCTAACTATAGCATTTTTATAGCATACTTTGTTCTTTAATATACAATACTCTGGTGTTCATGTTTTATTTTTTCTGTGCTATTACTCTTGTAACAAACAATTTTAGCAAGTCATGCATTTCAATTCAAAGTTTCAGGAAAATGTTTTATAGTTCTACATTTAGACTGGACATGGTGGCAGATGCCTGTAATCTCAACGCTTAGGAGGTTGAGAACAGGAGAATCACTACAAATCCAATCTACATAGTGGGACACTGTAGACCCTACCGTAAACACAAACATCCATGAACACACACGATTCTACATTTGATTTCTTAAAATATATATGCATATATATATATATATATGCATATATATATATATATATATATATATATATATATATATATTATCTACACAGTTGTATTTCCAGGATGAAAAAGTAAGAACGTTATCTCATACTAAAAGGTAGACTATACAGGTACAAGCACATGAGATTATTTCCGGAGATTAAATAAAAGACACTGCAGATTAAAGCTTGACTTTGGCCTTTTGGGGCTAAAACTGAGAAGGCATGGATCTTCTTCTCCTTCTAAAATAGCCCCCACACCACCAGCACTTCTCTCTCTCTCTCTCTCTCTCTCTCT
>PVJA010038952.1:0-19458 GCA_004027025.1 Myocastor coypus | reverse complement strand
TTTTTTTTTTTTTTTTTTTTTGTCTTTTTGAGACAGGGTCTCGCTATGCAGTTGAGGCTGGTCCTGAGCTCACTTTTGTAGCCCAGGCTGGTCTCGAACTCGCACCAATCCTCCTGCCTCAGCCTCCCGAGTGCTGGGATTACAGGCGTGCGTCACCACGCCCGGCACTTTTACTATTTTTAATAAAAATTACAATGACACAGTTTCACAGCATGGTAGTAGGACAACCACAATAATTAATACAATGGACATTGTGGTCTTCATAGTTGTCGCTCTGAGTACAAGATGCAGACGCACTAAACTTTGTAAACACTACTGGCACAAACATTTCTCCTCATTGAACTAACAGAAAGTAGTTGTATCCATAGTCCAATATTCCATAATAGTAGTGGGTTATCAGCAGAGCTGGCCATGTCAGAAGCTGCTGACTGGAGCCTTTTACAGCTCAGCATACTAATCTGGCTTTACTTTCTATGCTTCATGGTTAAACATTCGTTTGCTTTTAATTTCCAAAATTTCTGGCTACCTGAGGGCAGGGCTGGGAATTGAACGCAGTTCAGATACTGGGCAATGGGGTTTTGTTCACATCGGCCTCCTTGAGCACCCAGGGTCAGCCTGGCAGATGGCCTGGCCGGGGAGTTTCAGAGTAATGGACATTTGAGAATGTCTCTATAGTCACTCAGATATCTGCAGGGGCTAAAACAGCAATTTCATCTTGGCGACTAGCCAGGGTGTTCTCATGGGACAGGTGGCCCCCATGTACTCCTGGGCAGCCTTGCTGTCCCCAAATCTTCCTTCTACTGCTCAGAGTTGGAGAGAACCTAGCCAAGTGCTGGCATTTCACACAGCATCAGATGATGCCAAACCTCCAACAAAGGCCAGACCAAGGCCACCAAGGCCACTATGAGACAGCCCACTCTTTTGAGGAGCTGGGAGCACCCCAGGGGCCTCTTGTAATCCAGCACACCTGTAAAGAATGACAGTAGCAACCTCTGTACTGCCTAGCAAGCATTCCATAAACTATGGAACTGTGACTATAATCCAATGTAAGGTAAATGCTATTTCCAGCTATTGACAGGTGAAAAAACTGAGGTCTACACAGGTCAAGTAAAACAGTACATTAGTAAACACTCCTTCTTTCAAACAGGAGGCCCACACTCTTGACCTTGGACAGGCACTGTAGTCCTGACCCAATGTGTTTGAAGTAAGGGGGCTTCCATCCCCCAAACAAGCCCATCTACTTGGCTCTTGCCTCACTTTGCTTATACCACTGACTGTTGGTGAGGACCATGCTCCTCTCCAGTGTGTGAGTTTGAGGCTTCAGCCAGGCCTTGAGACAGTGAGATTCTGTCTAGAACAAAAAGGATCTATGGATGTAGCTCAGGGTAGGATGTTGCCTAGGCTTGATCCCCACTATTCCCTCAAAGAAGCAATGGTCAGTTCTTTGAGCAGGGCACCAAAAATACCACATTTATTTATTTATTCATTCTTTTATTTATTTACTTAAAATGTTTTTTATTTATTACTTTTAATAAGAAATAATATTGACATAGTTTCAAAACACGTTAGTAGGACAGCCACAATAATTGATACAATGAATATTGTTGTGTGCATGGTAGTTGTTCAGAGTACAAGATGCAGACACGATGACTCTTACAAACACTATTGGTACAAGTATTTCTTCTCATTGAACTAGCAGAAAGTAGTTGTATACATACAGCGATATTCCATAATAGCAGTGTTTCATAGGCAGAACTGGCAATGTTGGAAGCTGTTGACTTGAGTCTTTCACATCTCAGCATACTAATCTGGCTTTACTTGTTATGCCATGTGGTTATGTTTTTCTGCTGGGTGGTTATGTCCAAGTTGAAGGAAGAACCTATATAACAAAATATGTAATTTTTGTATCTGATAAGGTCAGTCAAGTCCCCTCAGGATTTACCTTGAAACCATGTACAGCATTTTATAGAACTGTTGTCAGTGTCAGCCATCTGGATGAGACACGGCCAGTGCTTGACCAGTTTGCTCTCTGTGAAAGCCTGAGAAAATGTTTTCTCTCTAGGTGACTCTCCTTAGACACACTATAATTCATCTTGTGTACATAAGAGCATGGTTTTTATCCCTGCCAAGTTTCCTAACATTTCTGCTTGCTATCTTTTCATTATTTAATCCTTAAGTTCTTGATTTCCATTCAGCTGTGTTATGCCATTCTCTTTTTTATTTTTTCTTTTGTATATTTACTCTACGGAGACTATACAATAGTTCCACATGTAGGTCTGGTTTATTTCACTTATGAGTAAATGTTCAAGACACACCCACTTATGTATGAAGCCTTCTAGTTTATCATTCTTTATAGATGAGTAATATTCCATTGTATAAAAACACCACATCTTTTTCAACCAATCTGCAGATGATGGACATTTTGGTTGTTTCCAAGATTTGGCTGTAACAAATTGTGCTGTTATAAACACAGGTGGACAAACATCACTATGATATGATGTTTTCGGTTCTTTTGGGAAAATTCCTAGGAGGGGGATAGATGGATTAAATTGGATTTCCAGACCTAATATTTTTAAGATCCTCCACACTGCTTTCCATAATGGTTGCACCAGTCTGCATTCCCACCAGCAGTGCAGAAGGGTTCCTTTTCCCCCTGCAGCCTCTCCAACATTTATTGTTGGTTGATTTCTCTATGATAGCCATTCTTTCTGGAGTGAGATGGTATCTAAGTGTTGTTTTGATTTGCATTTCATGAATGGCTAGTGATGTGGAGCATTTCCTCATGTATTTATAGGCTTGTTGTATTTCTTCCCCCGAGGAGTGTGTGTTCAGCTCAGATGCCCATTCCTGGATTGTGAATTTTGGAACCCTAATGGTTTTTAGTTCATTATAAATTCTGTATAGAAGATCTTTGTCTGAATACTTATTAGTTAATTTTTTTTGAAATTTGTGGGTTATCTTTTCATTCTGTTGGTAATTTCTTTTGATATTTGAAAACTTCTCAGGAAGAGGAGGTCCCAGTTGTTGATTCGTTCAAGTGTTATACGTGCATTTTGTTTTTTGTCCATGAGCTATTTGCCTACTCTGATCTCTCTGAGATTTCCTCCTACTTTCTTCTCCAGGAGATTTTGTGTTTCTGTGGTAATATTTAGATCTTTAATCTATTTTGACTTTAGTGCATAGTGATAGACGTGCATCTAGTTTTAGTTTTCTGAATATAGTGAGTCAGTTTTTCCAGTATCATTTATTAAAGAAGCTATCTTTTTTTTTTTTTTTTCAGTAAACATGTTTGGTCCCTTTGTCAAACATAAGGTGGCTGAATGTGTTTGTAGTTGTTTCTGCATAATCTATTCCATTGATTCTCAGGTCTATTTTTTTTTTTTTTTTTGCCAATACTATGCTGATTTTATCACTGTGGCTTTGTAGTATAACTTTGGGTCAGGAATTGTAATGCCTCCAGCCTTATCTTGGCTGCCCAGGATTGTCTTTGCAATAATAGGTCTCTTATGGTTCCAATGACTTCTCCAGGTCTGTGATGTATTGATAGGAATTGCATTAAATCTGTACAACAATTTAGGGAGTATGGCCATCTTCACAATGTTGATTTTTCCTATCCAGGAGCAGGGAATATCTTTCCATCTTCTCAAATCCTCTAGGGTCTCTTTTTTCAGAGTACTGTAGTTTTCACTGAAAATATCTTTTACTTCTTTAGTTAGATTAATTCCTAAGTGTTACCTAAGAGGTGATACAGGACATCCTTGTCTTGTACCAGATCTGAGAGTAAAAGACTTTGGTTTTCCCCCATTTAGAATTATGTTAGCTGTTATCATAAATGGCTTTTATCAGACTGAGTTAGAGGCCACCTTTTCCAATTTGCTGTAGAATTCTGAATATGAATGAGTGTTTCATATTGTCAAAAGCCTTTCCTGCATCTATTGAGTAGATCATGTGTGTTTTGGATTTAGCTCTATTGATATAGTGCATTACATTTATAGATTTGCATATATTAAACCATCCTTGCATCCCTGGGATGAATCCTACCTGGTTGTGGTGTATTATCTTCTTAATCATTTGCTATATTCTATTTGGAAGGATTTTATTGAGGATTTTTGCATGTATACTCATGCAAGAAATTGGCCTGTAGTTCTCTTTTTCGGTTGTTTCCTTCTCTGGCTTGGGTACCAATATAATACTTACTTCCAGGAATGATTTTGGGAGGGTTGTTTTCTTTTCAATTTTATTGAAGAGTTTGAGGAGTATTGGGATTATATCTTTTGTAAATTTCTTGTAGAATTCAATGGTGAATCCATCAGGACCTGGACTTTTCTTTGTAGGTAGGATTTTTAAAATTACATTTCTTTGTTTGTTGGCCATAATTAGGTTATTGAGCATTCTTATGTCTTCTTGATTCAGTTTTGGCAATTGGTACCTTTCTAGGAGTCTGCGTCTTCAGATCTGTGAGAATAAAGTTTCTCAAACTAGTAATGAATGATCTGCTGAATCTGTACTAGGTCTGTAGTAATTTCACCCTTCATTCCTTATTGCTTGAATTGGAGTCTTTCCCCTTTTTGATTAGGTTAGCTAGGGGCTTATCAATTTTATTTAAATTTTCAAAGAACTAGCTTTTTGATTCATTAATTCTTTGTATTGTTTTCTTCATCTTGATTGAATTAATTTCAGCTGTAATCTTTATAATTTCCTCCCATCTTTGCACTTTGGGTTTTGTTTGCTCTTCTTTTTCTAGATGATCGAAGTGCAGCATTAGAATATTAATATGTTCCCGGTCAGTTTTCTTAATGTGTGAGTGCAGAGCTAAAAATTTCCCTCTAAGGACTGCTTTATTTGCATCCCATAAATTCCGATGGGTTTTGTTTGAATTTTCATAAAATTGTAATTATTGTTTAATATCTTGTTTAATTTTATATGTAACCCATTGGTTACTGAGGAAAGTGTTGTTTAATTTCCATGTGTGTATGGGATTCCTGTGCTTTCTTTTGTCATTTATTTCCAGTTTCATTGCACTGTGGTCAGACAATATACGTGGGATAATTTCTGTTCTCTTGCATATGTAAGTATGAGCTATGGATGTGGCCTATTTCTGAAAATGTCCCATGAGTAGCTGAAAAAAAATATGTACTCAGAAGTCACTGGTTGGAACACTCTATACATGCCCTCTAAGTCTATTTGCTCCAAGTTCTGGTTCAGTTCTTTCTTTGCTGACTTTTTGTCTTCTTGCCCTATCTTTTTTGAGGTAAGGTCTCCTTATTGGGATTGCTGCATGGGATATTAGAGTTTCCATGTCCATTAAGATTCGTCTTATACAGCTGGGTGCTCCCATGTTGGGTGCATACATATTTATGAGTGTTATCTCTTCCTGTTGAAATTTTCCCCTACCCACATGTAGTGGCTTTCTTTTTCTCATCTGATTATTCTTGGTTTGATTTTGAGACTATCTGAGTATAGCATTGCTACCCCTGCTGTTCTCTAACATGGTGGACCATGGAGTATTGTTTTCCATCCTTTGACTTTCAGCTTTATGAATTTCTTTATGACTCAAGTATGTTTCTTGTATACAGCATATGGTTGGGCTTTCCTTCTTAATCCACTTTGCCAGTAAATATCTTCTAATTGGTGCATTGAGACCATTTACATTGATGGTTATATTTGAGATGTATTGATTTATGCTTGCCATGTTATTTACCGGCTGTTGGTTACCCCTTTGTCTCCTGTGTTTAATTGTTTGCCCTGTTGAGTCAATTCTTTCCATTCTCATTTGGGAAGTTCCAGTCATTTTGGTCCCCCTCTAGAAAAACTTTTTATATTCTGTGTAGGGCTGGCTTTGTCATCATGAAATTCTTTAGTTGTTCTTTGTGATGGAAGTATTTTCAAGTTCTCCATTGAACTTGAAAGAGTGTTTTGCAGGGCATAGCACTTTAGGCTGGAATTTGTTTTCGTGAAGGGCTTGAAAATCTCTGCTCTGTGCTGTTCTTGACTTTGTAGTTTGGGAAGAGAAATATGTCATTATTCTGATGGGTTTTCCCTTAAATGTGATCTGTTTCTTTTCTTAGCAACTTTTAGTTCATTTTCTTCATTCTGGATTTCTGGGATCTTGACTATTATATGTCTGGATGTGTTTTTCCCCCTGGTTGATCTTATTTTGAGTTCTATATGCTTCAGTCACTTGATTTCCATATTGTTTTCCCATATTTGGGAAGTTTTCTACTAAAACTTCTGCCCATATTCTTTTTATATCATTTGTATTAACTCCTTCATTCTCATTGATGCAAATTAATCTCACGTTGTTCATCTTTGCATTATCTTGTAGATGTTGAATGATTTTTTTCCTGCATCCTAGTTGTTTCTAAGAGATCCTTAACTTTTCACTAGCTGCAACAGTGTTTTCAAGATCTGAAACTCTGTCTTTCCTTTCCTTCAGATTGCATTGCCAGGTTGTCGCTGAGGTTTAAATTTCCTGTGTATCTCTTTGAGTCTGCTTCGTGCAATGTATTTCTTTTCTATATTGCTCATTCAAGGAGTCCAAAGTTTTTCTAATGTCCTCTAATTTTTTATCAGTATCTTCTTCAGAAACAATTATTAATTCTTTCATTATGGTCATCCTTTCTTTTTTTACTTCAGAAATTATTTCGGATCTGATTTCCTCTCTGCCACTCTGGAGTTGTCTCTTTACTTCAGACATTATTAATTCAGAGTTTTTTTTTTTCCTTTGGAGATTATTTCTGATTCGATTTTCCCTCTATGTGTTTGCAGTAGTTTCTTTACTTCAGATGCTATTAATTCAGAGATTTCTTTCTTTTTTTTTTGCTTCAGAGGTTATCTCTGATCTGATTTCCTCTGTACCTATCTGCAGATGTTTCATTACTTTAGATGTTGTTAATTCAGAGGATTCTTTTTTGCTTCAGAGGTTATTTCTGCTCTGATTTCCTCTATACCTTTCTGAAGTTGTTTCTTTACCTCCTATGCTATTAATTCTGATATTTTAGCTGTGCGATTCCCATTTTCTTCTATGTTAGTGTCTCCTGCGTTTTTTGGGGTTAAGCTCAGGTTCTGAAATTGAATTTCACTCCTTCTTGTCGTCATTGTGTAGAGCATTGTCTTCTTACCTTTGGTGCAGAGCTCGGTGCGATTATACCTTGAGTGTAAATCTTACCCAAAGAGGAGTATATGGTTAACACAGTTATACTTTTGTATTTACAAAACTACAGTTAAGAACACTAATACTGTATAGTGATTTTTAGTGGTTGGCATACTTTTACAATTAATGAGTTAGTATTTTACACAGTAAGAGTGCCTATGTAGGTCAGCTGACATTAAATTCGGAGTTTGTATTTAATTTAGTTCACTTAAGTTCTGACTAATTACTTCCCTTTGATATACCTGGGACCAATGGGTCCAGAGAAGGTGGAGGTCAGTTGCTCTGGCTGTATGGAAAAGGAAGCCACTCCTGTGCAGCTCGGCAGAGATGGAGGCTGGGGAGGTTGGTCGGTCAGTTGGGCCATGTTCTTATTTACTTATTACAGGGTCTTGCTATGCAGCTTGGACTCATGAGGTTACTCCTGTCTCAGCCTCCCCAACACTGGGATTATGATTACAAGATCTGGTTTCAGTGGCTGGCAAGGCATGCCATATCAGAGATCAAACTAGGCCTCTTGTGTTTGCTAGGCAGCCATTTATACCACCAACTTATCTCCCCAGACTGATGTAACTATTTTTATGCATAAAGTACACACAGTATAGAATAACATGTAACAGCTCTGTGGTACTCAAAGCTTACGAAGAATGAAGTTAGAAAAACATGTTTGGAACATATCAGGTGCTCAGGAAATGATCTGTTCTATCTAACCCAGTCACTAGAGCTAAAGGGGATGATTTGCATACCATCCTCAGCTGCCTGGCCATTCCACCCTTTGGACTTTGGCCCTGTGCCCAGACCCAGTGATGCTACTGCCACCTCTGAGAACCAGATGCCCCTGCCTCCAGAGCTACCTGTTGGGACTTGTTATCGATTAAACACGTATAGGCTTAGCTTGGTTCAAATGAAACTTCAACGCTTTGAGTCATTGTTGTCGATTCTCCGAGTACATGGAAAAAAAGTTGTCAATTAATGAGCCCATTAACTGAGGCAGAAAGAAAATCAATACCTTGGACCAATCCTGAGTGTTCTAATACCAGTCAGGACTTGAGGATGCAAAGCCTTTCAATCAGGTACACAAAGTAATTGTCCTCTCCCTTGTGACTTATCCTGTGGGCTCTCCAACTCTCCAATTAACATGTACTGCTGACAAGCACACAATTATTTGGATTCACGGTGCCCAGCCAATGTTTGTTCAATCAGAACTTGCAAATACATGGCAAATGCAAAGAATAGCAAGTGGGAGGCAGGTGGGAGGAAGCCAAGAAGACAGTGGGGTTAAGAGACTTGGGTGTGGATTTCTCTTTCAAAATAGTCTCTGCTCTGAGATTTTCTCAGTACGCTTGACCTGGCCAGGCCCAGAAAGAAACTGCCTTAGTAACCCTGGGGATTTAGAGGGGGCTGAGCTGGTGCTAGGAGGGACTGCTTCTTCCCAGTCTGCTCAAGTCAGGAGAGAGCTGGATCTCTCCCTTTGCACAGAAGGCTCGGCCACACTCTCAACCTGAATCAGTCTAAAGCTTCAGGGTCTCATCCTGGATCCATAGGTGTAGTCACTCTCCTCTCCATTCAGCACCCAGAGCCTCCTGGTTTGCTTCTCCTTTGGCACCACACCCATGAGATCATCTCTCTCTTCTCCCTCTCCTAAAAGTGAACCTTCACTGTCAGGGCTGGGTGACATCCATTTTAAAGCATTGGTAGAAGAGCAGGTGTTCAGAAACTGAGTGTCAAGTTAAGGTGCAGTTAGAGCAGAAATGCACCATAGGACAACACAGAGTTGGGCGTGAGTGGATTTATGACAGATGGAAGAGTGAGTCAGGCATGGATAGCTGGCTAGGAATGAAGATGGATGAGATGGTGGGGGACAAGTGAGAGGATGGCCGGGATGTGAGTGGACAGAGCAGGGAAAAAGGCCAGCGGTGAATGGGAGAACAGATAAAGGGACTGGTGGGCATGGGGTGATTGGCCCAGGGTCATCACTGGTACAGCGGTTAGGGGTGCAGCCTCCAGAGCCAGATGTATTGGATTGACTGTCAGCTATAGTACTGGAATTAATAATAAAAAGAGAAGTGAATGGATGGATGGAAGGAGGGAAAAGTGCAGACAGCAGGGCAAATGGAGAGGTGCATGAGTGATTTGACCAGAGAATGTGGGCATGGATAAGTTCTGGAGAGTCAGGGGACTACATGGATGGCTGGTGCAGGAGGGGGCAACGGAAGTAGGAATGGGCAGCGGTGTTACGAAGGTGGCTCCCTCCGAGCCACCCCAAGGCATCAGAGTCCACTGCCTAGTATAGTTTTCCACGCTGTTAACACTCAGTGAAGATGCATGGTTCCCAATGAAAAATCTCTGGGTGCCCAACTCCTGAGCACCAGTCCTGGTCAGGTGTGTTAGAAGCACCTATGAAGAGCCACACGCCTGCCACTGATTATTATATCTCACCCTCAGGCAGCCTCATGATCCCTGTTTTCCACAGGAATCCATGGAGGGCTCTAAGTCCAGGAGAACCCATGAAGTGTAAAGCTTTGAACCAAGCCCTACTTCAGTGCCAAGGCTCCCTCTCCAATCCCAGTCTCCTTGGGGTCTTCAGAAGAAGCTTCTATCGTAAGGTACTTATGGGTAAGACTGCAACTGTGCCATGGCTCTGGACAGGAAAATGGTTTCCAGAGATAAAAATTATCTTTCTTATTGAGTTCATGTTAGAGTAACTTAGTAGAAACAAGTTCTTTTTATCACTGTAGGATTGAAACATAACACCACCCACACACAGGCACAACAGCCACCACCCAGGAACTCCGGCAGCTAATGATGAAGAACAGGGCACGTATTCTTCCTTGTTTGCCATGGATACCACTACCTGATGCAGCCTCTCCTGAGGAAAATTCTTGCTGCTGGTCATAGGGATGAGGCAGCTCCATAAGGATGAACCAGCAAGAATCTGCCCTGATGGTGGGTTGGGAGTGAGGCTGGAGATCAGCGTCAGCTGGGGCTTGCCCCAGTGCCTATCAGAGCTTCTGGATCCCGTGTAACTGCCAGGGTCATGGAGGTTCCCTTACCTGTCGAACTCCAATTCTTCTTGGCCTAGGCAATTTTCACGCTGTCCCAAGTAGGTCCTTCAAGGACTCTTCCAGTCAGGCTGAATCTCCTCTCAAGCCAAGATCTTTGAGATACAGTGTCTTTGGGGGCATCAGTTCTAGGACTTTCTGCTGACATCAAAATTCATGGTCCCTCAAGTTCCTTATGTACAATGGTACAGTGTTTGCTGACAACCTAGCATACCCACGTGTATGCTTTGGATCATCTCTAGATTATCATATTGCCTAATGCAGTGTGCCATGTTCTAATGTGTTGTTTAAAGAGTAATGACAAGAAAAAAACCATTTGCATATGTTAAGTACACGCACAAATTTTTCAAATAGTTTCATCCTGCAGTTGGTTGAAACTGCACTTGCAGAAGCTAAAGAAGTCGCAGAGAGCTGCCAGTGACGATTAGTGTCTAAACATGTGTGAGATGTCACCTGATGCTCACAGTACCATTTCACTTCAAACAGCCCCAAAACAAGCTAGGAAAAGTACTTGCTTTTGTATTTTTTTTTTTTTTTTTTAAGGAAGAGTCTACAAGGTGTTCAGGATCTCACTATTAGGTTGAACTCATAGTAATCTTCCTGTTTATAGCTTTCCAACAGCTGGGATTACAGGCACGTGCCATCACGCCCCATCTCAAATGCCCCAGGGGCGGGGCCTGCATGGAAGACCTGGGGACCAAACCCCCATATTGGTTAATGAAATGCAGTGCTACATTCCTAAAAATGCAGCATGCTCACATAATATTTAATCGTAGAATTCAGGGTTGATTCAGTGTCAGAAAAATTCTATTAAGTCACCATACTCACTAATTATAGGAGAAATTTAAGAAGTTCACCTCACAAGGCTAAGGAAACATACTTCAAAAAATTCACTGACCAACTTTATGAGTCACACAAACTCTACTTGGTGAGACAGGAAAATAAGGGAACTATGCTAATCTAGCAAATTACCACAAACATTTGAGCAGAGTTTATGTTCAGCAATGAAGCTTCTTTAGTGCCAGGGACAAGATGAAGATGATTTTTATTGATGATTTTGAGGCACGTTAAGCCTGCGGTCCTAGTCAATGTGATACTGAGAGAGAAAACTATATGACTTCATAAGAATTAGACAGAAATAGATCTGTCCTCCTTTGTATATTATATAGAAAATCGTAGACTACCTACAATCTCCACAAATGAATCAGTCTTCTCCATAGATGCCCAGAAGAAGGCTAATACATAAACGTTGATTATGTTGCTGTTCACCAGGAAGAGCCTACTCAGACATGTAATAAAAAGACTCCTTTCAGACAACACAACGACCTGAAATGTACCTAGGAATAAGCCTCGTAAAGGGGCATGCATGACTTATGGAGAAAATTACAAGGCATTGCAAAAGGTAATAAAAAGCAGACTTGGAAAGACTAACTGTATATGCTGACATTTGTGAAGTATGCAAATTGTGATGGAGATCACAATGTGCAATTAAAGCCATGCTTGGGATGTCTATCATTCTAGTTTTCTAATGAGCACTTCTTCTAATGTCATATCCATTGTTGCTATACTCTCTCAAGTAAAAGTTTGCTCTAAAAAAGATAATAAAAGATAATAAGGGAGGACCACCCACTCGGAATACCCTACTGTCCCTCTTTCAGACAGGATCTTTCTTTCCCTCAATAAATACATTTTGCTCACTAATGTCAATGATTGATATAAAATATATGTTCCATGTTATGTCTATAGCCTTTAATGCCCAGAAAGATAGTGACGTTAAGTTCAAGTGTCTATGTTGAACTTAATAATATCACTAAGCTTCTTTTCTGGAGGGTTAACAGCTTATGTTTGCAGACTGAAAATTTAGAGAAAAAGAAGGGCTACAAGAATAGCCAATATTTTGGTCCTAGCCCCTCAAATTCAGTGAGGACACAGGACATAAGAGAGCCTGTGTTGCAACATCCTATAACTCAGTGAGTCTCAAATTTTCTGATCAGGGAGATTATAGGGATACGGAGGACAGGGATGGACGATTTATATAGTGGGCCAAAGGAGAGTCACATAGAGAGAAACTTTTAGGTTTTCACCAACAGCAACTGGGTCAAGCAGTGGTCATGACTCGTCAGATGCCCTACACTGAAAGAAGTTCCACAAGATGTTGCACACGATTTTACTGTAAATCCTGAGGAGATTTGACTGACCTTGTCAGATAGAAAAGTTACATTTTTTGTTATATAAGTCTTAGTTTCACTTGGTCTTAAACATGCAATAAAAAGGCTAATCACAAGGTATAAGAAGCAAAACCATATTAATATGCTGAGCTGTAAAAGCCTCAAGTCAACAGCTTCTGACACTGCCAGTTCTGATAACTCACTACTATTATGGACTACTGGACTAGATATATATATATATATATATATATATATATATATATATATATATATATATATATATATTTACTTTCTCTTGGTTCAAAGGGAAGAAAGATTTGTACTGACAGTGTTTAGTCTGCATCTTGTACTCTGAACAACTATTATGAAGACAACAATATGCAATGTATAAATTATTGTAATTGTCCTACTATCCTGTTTTTATACTTTTTTTAGTATATTATCATTGGCTCAGCCTGTCCTGAAGTTGGAGCTGGTGTAGTGTGTAGTGCCAGGGACTGAATCATGGTCCCTGAAGTCTCCTAAGCTTGCCTTAGCAGGCACTTTAGACCGCTGAGCCATCTTGCCAGCACCTACTATCTCATACTGTCTGATACTATCTCATTATTATTTCTTTCTCACCAAAATTAATAAGATTTTAAAAGTTCATGTTTAAAGACAGATATTATAGACAGGATCAGATATATCTAGGAATTTGTAGCCATTAAGATATACCTTTCCCCCTACAGATCTCCCTCTTACAAACACAAATCATTGAGCAGAAATCAGCTGCTCTATTTAGAAAATTGTGGGCTCTAGCAATACTGACATCCTGATGTCCACGAGAATCAATAGGAAACAGTGGGAAGGAAAGAATAAGTGTCCACATTCTATGTACAAGCAGATACAATGGAAGCTACTTCAGGTATAATGGCCCATGAGAGAATGAGAAAAATGCTGAAGCAAATAGAGTGGTTCTCTGTAGGGAAGGGTTTCCCAGTGCCAATAATTAGCCAAGATTCTGTGTTACACTGTGTATGGTTAAAGGCCACTGCACACTCTTCTCTCCAAAGGTCCTGGAGCCTACCTCACATTTGCCCTTTATAAACTCTCTCTTAGAAACACAAGTCACAGGGCAGAAATAATTGGTTGTACTTAGAGAATTGTAGACATTAAGATACTGAAATCCTGGTGCCCTTAGGAATCAATGGGAGAGAAATTATATGTGTTCACATTCTTGGGAAGGAGGTAAAATGGAAGCTACTTCAGAGGAAATTTCATGCAATGCATAGAGTGGTTTTAAGAATAACTGTAATTTCCAGTGCAAGTTATTGGCTTGGATCATGTATATGGTGTTTAACGTGACACAGCAGTGAAGGCTCTAATACACAAAAGACCTGGAGCTTGGCCTTTTATTTGCCCCCTAGAGAATTCACTCCTAGAAACACAAACATTGGGGCAGAAACTTTTAACTGTGTTTAGAGTATTGTAAACATTAGAGTGTACTGACATTCTGCTGCAAATGGGAATCAACTGAAGAGAAAAAGTTCTCCAATTTTTCTGTGCAAGGAGCTAAAGTGGAAGTTAGTTCAGGCATAATTGTCTCTAAGAGAGTAAAGGAGATGCTGCAGTAGTCAAAGTGTAGCTCTGTGAATGGCTGCCGTTTCCAGTGTGAATTACTGGTCTGGATCCTGTGTTATATTTTGTGCAGCGACATGGCATTCAATGCTCTGTTTCCTAAACATTCTGCATGATCTGAAATTTCTCCAGTGAAATCTCACTGCTACAAACCCAAATCTCAGGCAACGGTTTAGATATATTTAGAGAATAGTAACATTAAGATGTACTGATGTCTTGATGCAAATAGGAATTAATGAAGAGAAAAATATGTGTCTACTTTCTATTTTCGAGAAGATACAATGGAATCAAACTCATGGATAATTGTCCATAACAGAATGGACAAGTTGCTACTAGTCAGAGTGTCAATCTCCAAATAAGTCTGGGTTCCAGTATGAATTATTTGCCTACACCTTGTGCTATGTTGTTTTATGTGACAGAGGATTGAGGGTTCTGCTACTTAAAGATTCTGGAGTGTATGTGCAATTACTTGATCCTTTAAGAACTCGTTCTAGAAAGCATAAATCATAGAACAGAAATGATCAGCCCTGTTTAGAGAACTGTATCAATTAAGATGTAATGAGCTAGCGGTGCCCTTAGGAACCAATGGCAGAGAAAGTATCAGTGTGCACATTCTCTTACAAACAACTAAAATGGAATCAGCCTCACAGAAAATTCTCACAGGGAGTGAACATCAGGCACTCTGCTATGTCAGGTAGAGTGTGACTCTACAAACAACTGCAGTATCTAGTGTTAATAATTTGTCTGGATTCTGTGTTAATCTGTTTGTGCTGACAAGGCATTGCAGGCTCTGCTGCCACAAGGACATAAACATTAACTATCATGTCTCCTTCTTATAAATACAAATCATAGGACAGAATTGATGAGCTGTATTTAGAGAGTTGTAGCCATTAAGATGTACTTGTAGCCTGTTGCCCATTGGAATCAATGGGAGGCAAAGAAAAAGTGAGAGATTACTCTGTGAAACCCACTATAATGCATCAACCTCAAGGGTCATTCTCCAGAAGAAAATGAAAAAGACACCACACCAGTCAGAGTGCCTCTGTGGATAACAGCATTTTCCAATGAGACTCATTTGCCTACATCTTGTATTATGCGATATATGGTGACAGTGCTCTGAAGCTTTTGATTCCCACAAGGCCTGGACCCTGTGTGGGATTTTCCAGTTAAGAACTCTTAGAAATACAAACCATAAGGAAGAAAAATATCAGCTGCATTCAAAGAATTATATCCATTAAGCATACTGACATTCCAGTGCCCTCAGGAATTAATTTTGAGAGAATGGGAAGGTGTCTGATTTCTCTGTGCAAGCGACTAAAATGAAAAGAATGTCAGGAAACTTTCTCCATAAGAGTGTGAACAAGATGCCACACTAGGCAGAATGAGGCTCTGTGAATAACTGCAGCTTCCACAGTGAATCATTGCCATAGATACTGGTTAGGCTCTGGAGAGTGGACGTTCATCTTTCCAAATGGCCTGAAAGTTAGCTGTCGTGTCTCCACTCAGACAGAATTCAATTTTACAAACACAAATCATAGGGCAGTAAGGATCTGCTATATTTAGAGAATTGTAGGCATTAAGATATACTGATGTCCTGGTTTATGTAAGAATCAATGGGAGAGTAGCTGCCCATCTATCCTAACTAATATCCATTACCATTCAAATTTTGTAGGTGCATGAATTCAACAAAATAGTCCAACGTAGTCCAGTAGTTCATAACAGTACTGGAAATGTCTAAAGTTTTTCATTTGAGCCTTTTAGAGCTCAGCATATTAATATGGCATTACTTTTTACACCTCGTGTTTATACTTTTCTGCTGGATGGCTAAGATCAGGATACATTTGTACTAATAGTGTTTAGACAAGATATCATGTCTGCACCTTGTACTCTGCATAAGTACAATGAAGACAACAATATACAATGTATTAATTATTGTAACTGTCCTACTAACCTGTTTTGGAACTGTCTCACTGCTATTTCTCTGATTAAAATTAATAAAAAATAAATAAAGGTGTCAAAACAAAAATAAATAAATTAAATTTCAAATAAAATAATGAATGGGAAACAAAGAATAAATGTCTACTTTATTATGCAAGGAGATATAGTGGCAACAACATTATTAATAATGCCTCATTATAGAGGGCACAGTTTGCCAGACTATGAAGAGCGACTCTATAAATTAGTGCAGCTCCAGTTTGAATTTATGCCTAGTTCCTATACTGACTGTGTACATGGCATTTCTCTGTTAAGGACTGGTTCTTAGAAACTCAAATTAAATGGCGGAAAAGAGTAACTCAATTCACGTAATAGTAGCCAGTACCATGTATTGATATCCTAGTACCTGTATCAGTTAATGAGCGAGAAAGAGTAAGTGTCCACTTTCTCAGTGTAAGAAACCAAAGTGGAATCAGTCTCAGGGATAATTCTGCGTAATTAAGTGAAGAAGATGCTGCAGCAGCCACAGAATAACTGTAATTTCCCGTGTTAATCATTTGTGTGAATCCTGCACTATGCTGTGTTCCATGACAAAGTAGTGGAGTCTCTGCTTCGAAAAGATACTGGAGCTTACCCGTCACACCTCCCTTAAGAGATCATGCTTAGAAATACAAATCATAGGACAAAAGGTTCAGGTATACTCAAGGATTTGTCATCACTAAGATGTCCTGATGTCCTTAGGCCCTTAGGAATCAATGGGAGAGAAATGATGATAACCCACATTCCCTTTGCAAACAGCTACAATAGAATCGACCACAGGGATAATTCCTCTTAAGATAGAGGACAAGAAGCTACATTAGGCCGAGTGCAGCACGCAGAATAATGGCTGTTTCCACTGTGCTTTAATAGTAGTGGCTGGGCAATGAAGGCTGTGCTTCCCAAAAGGCCGGGAAATCAGCTGGCATTTCTCCCAGGAGAATTCAATGTTAGAAACAAAAATCATAGGGCAGAATTGATGAGTTGTAGCTGAAGAATTATGGGCCTTAAGATGTACTGACCTCCTATGCTCATACAAATTAGCAGGAGAGAAAAATAAGTGTCCACATTATCTGAACAAGGGGGTAAAACCAAAACTACTCCAGATGCAATTGCTGATAAAGGAGTAAAGAAGGTGCAGCACAAGTCAGCATGTAGCTCTGGCAATAACTGCAGTTTCCAACATGAATTATTCACTTGGATCATGTATTGTGCTGTGCACTGTGTCATGGCAGCGAATACTCTGATTACAAAAAAAACCTGGAGGGAGATGGCATTTCTCCAGAATAAAAGTCACTGGAACAAACAAAAATGTTAAGCAAAATTGCTCTGGTGAATTTGCAGAATTGTAGCCCTTGAGATGTACTGACATTGATGTGCAAATAGAAATCAAAAGAGAGAAAAAATCTTGTCCAATTTTTCTGTGCAAGCAGTTATGGTGGAATCAAATGCATGGATAATTGCCCATAACAGAGGCCACAAGATGGTGCACTAGTCAGAGAATGTGAATAACTCTGGATTCTAGCACAAATTATTGGCCTACTTCATGTGCTATGTTGTTTACATAGATATAATGTTAATGTCCCTAAAACTTCAATGAAATAGAAAAGGAAGCAATACTCCCCAAATAATTCCTGCAGGCAAGTATCACACTGATATCCAAGCCATAGAAAGACTCAACTAAAACAGAGAACTATAAAGCAGTCTGCCTCATGAACATAACTGCAAAAAAACCTCAATAAAATCCTAGCACAAAGAATGCATCAAATCGTTAAGATGATTATACACTATAATCAGTTTAGAATTATCCCAGAATGCAAAGATTGTTCAACTTACACAGATCTATAAATGTAATACACTGTATCAATAGAGCCAAATCTATAAAAAACACATGATCATCTCAATCAATGCACAAAAGGCTTTTGAAAAAGTTCAATACCCATTCAAGATCAAAACTCTCCAGAAAATTGGAATCCATGGCTTCTACCTCAACCTAATAAAAAGCCATCTATGAAAATTCAACAGCAAATTTAGTTCTAAATGGGGAAAAACTGAAATCTTTTGCTCTCTGATCAGGTACAAGACATCAATGTCCTCTATCACTACTCCTATTCAATATAGTTTTGTAATTCTTAGCTAGAGCCATAAGATAGATAGATAGATAGATAGATAGATAGAGAGAGAGAGAGAGAGAGAGAGAGAGAGGATAAGAATAGGTAAAGAAAAAGTTAAGCTATCATTATTTGCAGATGTCATGACTTTGAAGACGCAAAAACTCCACCAAGCAGTTCTAAGAATTAATAAAAAAAATTCAGAAGTAGTAAAAAAATTCAGGCTATGAATTCAGTACCCAAAAGTCAATAGCACTCCTCTACACAGATAACAAACCCACTGAGAGAAACAATACCCTTTAAAGTAGCACCAAAAAAAAAAAAAATGAAATACTTAGGAATTAATCTAACTAAAGAAGCAAAAGATCTATGCAGTGTAAATTACAGTACACAAAAGAGATCAAGGAGGATTACAGAAAATAGAAAGATATTCCCTGCTCCCAGGTGTAAGAACCAACATTGTGAAGATAAACTTTCCTCCCAAAATTGTCATACAGATTTAATGCAATTCTTTTTTTTTTTTTTTTCGGTCTTTTTCTTTTCTTTTGTCTTTTTTGTTTTTGTACAGGGTCTCACTACTAACTCATAGCTATCCTCCTGCTTGTACTTCCTAAGTGCTAGGATTACAGTTGGGTGCCACCACGCCCAGTCTCAGTGCAATTCTTATCAAAATACCACCAACATACTTCACAGATCTAGAGAAACAATTCCTAAAATTTATATGGAACCAGAAAACCCTAGAACAGCAGAGGTAATCCTAGCCAACAAAGGCTATGTAGGCAGCTTTACAATCCTTGACTTAAAATTATACTACAAAGCTACAGTGATAAAAACAACATGTTAAAAACTACTTGATCCATATCTGTCACAGAGCACTAAAGTAAAAATGGATTAAAGTTATAAACACTAAAATAGAATCACTAAATCTCTTGGAAAAGAAAGTAGGTGGAAGTCATGGAGATAAAGGGGTAAAGATTTCATGAACAAAAATCAAACTGCACAAAACACTTGAATCAATTAACAAATAGCACCTCCTCTTTTTGAGATGTTTCTGAACATCAAAAGAAATTACTAACAGAATGAAAAGATAACCCACATATCTGTAAAAATTTTTAGTTAATAATCACTCATGATGGTCTTGTTACTGGAATTTAAAAAGAACTAAAAAGCGTTGGCGCCCCCAAATTTAAAGACCCAGTCCAAAAATGGGCACCTACATGACATGATATACTACATAGAAGTCTGCATAGCTCCAGTAAAAAATACTGGATTAAACAAACAAATTCAGTAGCATATCTGACCACAATGTAAGCAGTTATGAATCAAAAGTCTTGTTCTGCAAAGTGAGGACCTAGGGAAACGATATCTTCATAATATTA